>PITA01003740.1:0-134176 GCA_004023965.1 Spilogale gracilis
GTGTAGATTGCTCTGGGCAGTATAGACATTTTGACAATGTTTATTCTTCCGATCCATGAGCATGGAATGCTCTTCCATCTTTTTGTGTCTTCTTCAATTTCTTTCATGAGTGTTCTGTAGTTCCTCGAGTATAGATCCTTGACTTCTTTGGTTAGGTTTATTCCTAAGTATCTTATGGTTTTTGGTGCTATAGTAAATGAATCGATTCTCTGATTTCCCTTTCTATTTTTTCGTTGTTGGTGTATAAGAATGCAACTGATTTCTGTGCGTTGATTTTGTATCCTGCCACATTACCAAATTGTTGTATGAGATCCAGTAGTTTGGGGGTAGAGTCTTTTGGGTTTTCCACATAGAGTATCATGTCATCTGCAAAGAGAGTCACTCCAGATATTTTGGAAAACATGAGTTTTACAAAACGGGAGAGTTTATTGAATTATGTAAAGTTCAAAATGAAGAAAACAGAGGAGGAAAATGGACACGTTCTCTCCAGTAGAAAGTGTTGCAACTCATGCAGACATCTTGAGTGCAATTTCACTTCCTTTTTATAAAAACATCTCCAAAGTAATGTTGTTGTTTTCATTAAAATATGACTGACACACGATGTCACATTAGTTACAGGTGTAGGGCATAGTGATTCCACATCTCTATATGCTATGCTCACCACAAGTGTAACTGCCATCAGTCCAGAAAGTAATGGTATTAGAGGGCAATTTTTAAGGCTCATCATATTTTAAATATTTTGCATATCTAAACTGACTGGCCTTTCTACCTTACTAAAACATCTGTGAAAGAAAGGTAACAAGAAGAAATAGAACACAGGGTGTGAACACTTTATTTGTTATCTATGAATCTATCACAGTTTCATCTTCTCTTTATTTCCTGAGTTGAGGGGAGATTGGTGTAAATGAGGAAAAGTATAACCTATAGAAAAGTACAACAATGCAACTAGAATTGAAACTAAAATTAGAGGCCATAGTCAGCCATACCTGCACTTCAGGAAAGAACACCAAGCCTTGCAGAGGATATAATACCCTTCACTTAACTTTATTATTGGAAAAGGGGCTTATTTGCTATTAGGTGTTGCTCCATTATAAACTCCTAAAGGGATTAATTTGGATGGTTCTAGTACAAAGCATTTTTTAAGTTATTCATTTCCATGTTCTTCATGAATGTGGTAGGATTTAGCAACCATTGTTATTATTGGAGGATCCCAATTAAGATGAGTCAGTGACAAAACTTATCTGCAGCTTTGCAATGCTTTCATTTTGGTTTTGAATGTCTTTCAACCCTTCACACTAGCGGCTCAACTTCTCTACAAGCCTCTTGAATAATTATCCCATGCTTGCCATTGAGACTATAGAGGGTTGCACATTTTGACTTACACACTATTTCCCCCCCAATGACATAAAATTGTCAGTGGAAATGAGGAGACAAGATTAGTTAGAGAGGGGACAAAATTCTCTGATCTCCTGTCCCCACTACTTCTCTTCCCACCATTATCATTAACATCAAGCTGGTCACTTCCATGTCTAGTGGTATACTGTTAAAGGTTTACCAACCAGCTCTCTAAAAAATAAAACAACTTTGATTTGTAGGGCTTGACAATCATTTGGCATAAATACCCCTCCTATGGCCACTTACAAGCTCCCAACATGATGACACCAAACAGAGTTGGGAATGATGCAAGATCAGCTCTGGCTAACTATTGCCAGCATTCAGACACATCATCAACAGGATCTTCTAGACATGGCAACAGGGAGAATGAGGATGACAAGACAAGGATGGCCAAGTTGTTAGTTATCATGATGCTTGCTGTTCTAAAGTGCCAGAATTCTTACATAAAAGCCACATTTATGTCTTGGGAATTCATGCTTTAGCCACTGGATAAGACCAGAATGCTGTGAATACAAAAGTTCATAACTAAAAATATTCATTATGAAAATTAATTAATTAATTAATTTTTAAAAAGTAAAAATGTTCATTATGGGGCGCCTGGGTGGCTCCGTAGTTAAGTATCTGCCTTTGGATCAAGTCATGATCCCACAGTTCCGGGATCAAGCCCAACTTCAGGCTCCTTGCTCAGCAGGGAGTCTGCTTCTCCTCTCCCACTCCCCCTACACATGCTCTCTCTCTCTCTTGCAAATAAATAAAATCTTTAAAAATAAATAAATACATACATACATACATACATACATACATAATGTCCTTAGGAATAGAAACTCATTTCAATGGCTTATATTTATATTTGCATGTTTTTGCATTTTTTCTTGCCATAGTATAAATGATCTACTATGAAATATGCTGGTATCTTTATGAGATTAAGAGAGGCTATGTATTCCCTTTCATATTGAAACATTTCTGATTCTTGGTCTGAAGTGACATTCTGGTTTGCTATGATATATAGTTGAAACAAGAACACAAAAAGTCATGCAACAGAACCACTGAAATAATAAATAATGAGAGAAAAAAACATTAAAGATATGTTATCTGATGCTTGGTTACAAATACAACTGTAATGCAAAAAAAACTAAACACACCTGAAAACTTTACCTAATACTTCCCACCTAACACCTTGACAGTTCTCCTGGCCTGTTGAAGAATGCAAGTTGAATCCTGAACAAAGCTGAGATATTGCAACTTTCAGACAATTCATGTTCAATTACTATTGAGTGTCACGATATATCTTCTGCAGGAGTAGATACTTCCCTTCATGTGATTCAGAGATCGACTGACAAGGCAGAGTAGAAAAAGATAAAGTAATCATGAAGGCATATTCACTGAATTGCTTACACTATCTGAAAATGTACATTCCTCCCTTGGTTTAAACAGTAAAAGGCAGGGGTGCCTGGGTGGCTCAGATGGTTAAAAATCTGCCTTATACTCATGCTCAGGTCATGATCCCCAGGTCCTGGCATGGAGCCCCAGGTCGGGACCCTAGTTCAGGAGGAAGTCTGTTTTTCCCTTTCCCTCTGCCTCTGCCTCAGCTTGTGTGCTTTCTCTCTCTCTCTCTCTCTCTCTCTCTCTCTCTCCCCCCCCTCAAAAATGAACAAATAAAATATTTTTTAAAAAGTAAAAGGCCAAATAAATTCATTTTTGTGGAGTAACAATACCATGTGACACTGTAATTCCAATGCTAGCATCTGAGCACTCTACTCAATGGAGATAAATGCAACACCTACGGCTTTATTCCATCTCTCAGATCTTCCTGTCAATGTGGTAGCCACTAGCAACAGGTAGCTATTTAATTTTAAATTAACTAAGTTTAAATAAAATTTTATTTTTTTTATTTTTTTAAAGATTTTATATATTTATTTGACAGAGGGATCACAAACAGGCAAAGAGGCAGGCAGAGAAAGAGGGGGAAGCAGGCTCCCCGCTGAGCAGAGAGCCTGATGTGGGGCTCGATCCCAGGATCCTGAGATCACGACCTGAGCCGCAGGCAGAGCCTTAACCCTCTGAGCCACCCAGGTGCCCCTAAAATTTTAATTTTTTTTTATTTCCCAATCACATTAGCCACCTTCCCAGTGATTACTAGACCCCCATGGTTAGTGGCTACCATATGGCACAGGGCAGATACAGAACACCTCCATTACCACGAAAGTTCTATTGGATAGCATTGACTAAGAGACACTAGCCTCATTACACTGGTGCATCAGAAAATGAAGGGAAGAGAAGAAATTGGAAATTGCCCTTTGCTTTAAGCTGCTACTACATTCTCATAGAAATTATTCTGGCCCAGAAGCATCTTCTGAATAGTCAGGTATCAGGAGCATCTTAATCTGGAACCTGATATCCTTTGAGCAAATATGCAACTCCTTCTTTCATATTTAATTATAATAGGGGGAAATGGAGAAAACATTTAGCAAGCCAAGCTTAATGGTAATTCCTAAGCACTGCATTTGTCAGCAGGAGAAAGAACATTCTGGCTGCATGGAATTGATTCCTTATCCTTATTTTGCTTTCCTTCTGACTCTGGTATCATAGAAATCTTTATAGCAAGCAGTATTTTAGTCCTTTGGAGGAAACCCCTCAAGTGCTCCCCAATCCCTTAGCATCCCAGATGTTGCTCTGCTGAATCCTGACTCCCTCCAGCTGGATGCTGAAGAAAGTTCAGAGAGTCTCCTCCCTTGGGCCTACTAAATGTAGCAGAATTTTCTGTCTCTGAGAAGCAAGGGCTAACTATTTCTTTGAGTATGGAAAATTTGCTCAAAGCCCCCTGAAAGGGAAAAAAAAAATCAAAACTCTAACTTAAAGCCAGCATTTTCTGAATTAAATTTTGCAGAACCTCAGACTGATTAATTTCTAACCTCTAAAGCAATAACTCTGTCCTTGGCATAATCTGGATCCTTTCAAATACAGTGGTTATCACAGCAGTAGAAATAGCAGCAAAACCAATGCAATGATAGTTAAAACATAATATTCTGTCATCATGTATCTCCCTATCACGGGTTCATTGTCTAGTCAAACAATCTTTGGATAGAAAACAGATTTGATGGGGGAAAATAAAAGCCAACCCTGTCAGGACTGCTCTCACTCTTGAGAGTTTTTTCTGTATCTTCACTTAATAAACTTCTATTGTGAAAAAAAAAAAGGAAAAAATTCTTTTTTTTAATATTTTGTTTATTTATTTGACAGAGAGATAGATCACAAATAGGCAGAGAGGCAACAGAGAGAGAGGAGGAAGGAGGCTCCCCGCTGAGCAGAGAGAGCCTGATGTGGGACTCCATCCAGGACCCTGAGATCATGACCTGAGCTGAAGGCAGAGGCTTTAACCCACTGAGCCACCCAGCCCCGGAAAAAATTTTTTGAGTGCACCTGTGGATTGCTCTAGATAAGCTCAGGAAGCAGAAAATACAGAGCAGCCTAGTTTGCCACATAAAATTAGAAAGTGACATTTTGAACAAAAAAGAAAAATACACTGTAAAAATGGCTCTATTGCATGAAATAAAAGTTCCCTTTCTGAGCTATTTTTTTCATTTCATCCCTTCATATGTCACTACCATCCCAGTCCTGACACCTGATTCTTTCTGTCAGGCTCCTACCTGTCCCTCCCCAGAGGCTCTGCAACCTCACAGCCAGAATCTGAAACTGCCTGGTCCACTGTAATCTCCAAAATGGATCTTCTTCCCATTATAAATTACCACAAATATCTTGCCCATTCATAAAATATATGAATCAGGGTGAATTTACTGTATTCCATAGCCTACTTCATTGGGGAAAAAAATATAGGGGATTTGAAGCAATGTAAGATAAGCTTATTGTCTTCTCAATAAAAAAATTCGACTACTGGGGCACCTGGGTGGCTCAGTTGGTTAAGCGACTGCCTTCGGCTCAGGTCATGATCCCGGAGACCCAGGATCGAGTCCCACATCAGGCTCCCTGCTCGGCGGGAAGCCTGCTTCTCCCTCTCTCACTCCCCCTGCTTGTGTTCCCTCTCTGGCTGTGTTTCTCTCTGTCAAATAAATAAAATCTTAAAAAAAAAAAAAATTCAACTACTGTAGTACCTGACATTTTGTCGTTCTTATCTGCTTCCCTTTTCTAATTTGAAGCAGTATGTTCTCTTATGATTAAGTGACCAAAACACTTTTTGAGGAAATCGTAAAATGCAGTGTTAATTTTACAGCCCTTAAGTCATTTTCACTGCAGAAAATCATGAGCCCAGATCATCAGGTTAGTGCTTAAAAAAGGGATTCCCTTTCCTCCCTGAACATGGTTTACCAAGGAAAACCTGAGTGCTGTCATTTGCCAGTTTGGCAGTTTGGCAGTTTCCAAGTTCCTAGTGTCATGAAGTTCTTTCACCAATTGGAAAGCAGAAATTCTATGACCCATCAGTTTCTGGCTATTCTAACCCCAACTGAATCATGAAAAAACCAGGAACAACTTTTATTTCTTCTCTCCTATTTGCTCTGTCATCTGTAGAATTCAGCTGAGGTAAAGAGGCACTTTTTTCTCATTAATCATTGTAAGCTAAGGAATAATTTTATTGCTGTGAATGTTTTGGGCAGAACGCCCATCTCAAAGTGGAAGATGTTAAGCTGACCCATTTTCTCATAAGATGTATGTTTCTGCATCTTCAACCAATATTCCTTAGTCTGCTGAAATGCATTAAAAAGTGGGGAAGATAAATAGACCCACCTTGCTGTTTTGAAGTAGTGGATTGAACTATAAGGCATGGGGAAGAGATAGCTTCATGCTCACTTCTAGCCTAATAAATAACCTCAAAAATAGACAGATTCTTGGTAAATAAAATCCTGAAATAAGCAGAGGGCAAAGAATATAAAACACTAACTGATCAAGTTGAAATAGAGATACCTCACTTCCCTTAGTGACCAAATCTAATTAAGAGTAAAGCAAATATGAAAGACATCACAACACTGGGTAGAAATGTCTCTGAATAAACACAATGGAGTATCTGCTTTGCAAATTTTTGAAATCTCAAATTAATAGAGCACCAAAAAAAATGGTTCATTAAAGAAATTCTAGCCTTTTGTTAAAAAAAGAAAAAAAAAATCACATCTTTGAAGAGAATGTAAATTCCCTAGGAGGTGTGTGTGTGTGTGTGTGTGGTTATTCACTGATGCATAGCTAACATATAAAAAGTGTATAATGAATATTTCCTGAACAGAGTTTATAAAAGCATTTCCTGTATATGACCTCATGTAATCTTACCAGACTCAGCTGTCTTGAGGATTAAATCTCAGTTACATGCTTTAGCCTATAGGTAGAGGCTAATAAAGGACAGCACCTCAGGTGGTGTCATAGAAATGGAAATTGACAGGGAAACCAAAGAAAGAGCTTTTGGTAAAAGACTCAGTGATCATTGGGTGCTGATGTCAGAACCTCACAGATAACAAATCAATATTCATTGAATGGCAAAGCTGTCCCTAAAGATGCAGGCTGACTTAAATTACCCTCTCCCTTTACTATCACAATGACATATTTCAGTTCCTCCATAATTCTTAGTATAATAAGAAATTAGATTATTCAGCTATGCATTTACTTGTTTATTGTTTCTCTCATTCCTGTAAAATATAAGTTCTATGAATGAAGAGTCCTTGTCTGTCTTAGTCCCTAAAGAAGTGTCTGATCTCTAGTAGATACTCTATAAGACTGGGATGAATAAATAAATCAACCAATCAACCATCTACCTGAAATGTCTGCTTGGATTATCTTTTTTTCAATTATTCTCTAGCATAGATTACTTGGGTAATGCAATCCTTTATCTGTTTTAGTTTGTATGTGCCATACGTGTGGTTCTTACTTTCCTTCTCTTTCTTCCCTTCTAATTTGAATTACCTCTTTCATGAGGAGCTGAGAAGCCCTTAGGTTACCTACCAAGACGACAGGAGAATCCAAGAAAGAGAATCATGATTTGGATGGCTTGAGCCCCTCTTCTCTAATAGCCTGAAATGCTAAGGATGAGATACTGAGACTCAGAGTGGTAATGAGACAGGACTTCAAATAGGTCCCCTGACTAGAAGAAATGGTCTTCCCTCCTATGCCGTGCTTTAGTCATTTCGTCTCACTGAGAATATGAAAATTTAAATAAAATTTTTAAGGAAGCATACTATAAAAATACACAGTTCTTATGATCATTTCTTCTATAGTTGAGAGGTAAATTAAATCAGTTCTTAACACAACCAGGCAATACAAAAGATGTTAAAACCAACCTGAGCTTTCAAATAATGGGAAAATTCTATTATCACCTTAACTCATTTTTTTGGCCTTCATCACTTATAGCTTCTTTTTCTCCTTCCAGGCAATTTTCTGGAAATACTGAAAAGTTTTTGTTCTCATTTTTTTTCAATATGGCAGTAGTCCTAAATCTTGAAGCAATTAAATAGTCATTATAAATTCAACAAAAGACTTGGAATATTTTTTATAAAGATCTGGCTATGTCTTCTCATTCATGTCACTTTGAGTTATATGTGTGGTTCCTGCTGCTTTTTTAAATTCTTATATCTCAATCAAATACAAGTAATATCTTTCCTTCTTTAACTCCACATGATCCCTTCCCATCCCAGTGACTACACCGTGATCAATTTTCATGATTGGATTTACTAGTCTTCCCCCAACAATTACCAATTTTCTTCCACCTCTATCTTTCTTCTCTTCTCACATTGTGAAAAACATGCTATTGTACAGACTTTTTGTCCCTTCTAGAGCCTTAGTTCTTTAAGAGCAAGAATACTATATCACATATCTTTTGATCTCTGACAGGGCATTGACTATATAAATGAAAGCAAGGGTTAATATGCTACAATTATACCCTCCTGTTTGTTCTATTCATCCCTAATAGTTTAATATGTTTGTGATAACATGATAATTAGATTTGCATTGAAAATGGAAATTGAGAAAAAGCTTTAGACTAATAATGGACATTGTCCCATTACTGGACATTAGCTGTAACAAGTCTAGACTGGATCCTAAGAAAATAACCAAACAGCCTGAGCACTTTCATCTTCAATCCCATTACATTTAAATGGCTATCTGTGTTCTTCGAAATTTTAATCACGTAGAAATCTGCTGCTAGTACCCTAGAGCCTGCTGGGTGAAATTATTATCCCACAGTTTTTATTCTCCAAGTACTCAATGCTCTTGGAGCAACAGCTCCACATAACTTTCTCTTCCCTTTGCAGTCAAAAGTGGTAAAATCTCCAAAGGATGAGTCAAAAATTGGTCATGGAACGATGTCAGTAAATACAGTAATCTCCTGAGTTTGTCAAGGTGAAAAACTAGCACTTTACACAAGACCTAACAGCTTTTTCTTCAATCTCACCATTTCAGGAGAAAAAGAGAATGATAGCTTTGTACAAGGTGGGTAGACAGAGCCTGACGTGGGGTTCTGATATAGAGGCTTAAAATTTAAGGAGGAGGAATGTAGTTTGAGCAGAAAAAAGTTCTCCACTGTAGAAGTTACTTGACATCAGAATATAATCTAAAGGAAAAATGACAATGTTGCATCCACAGGAATTTAGGATTTTAAATGTTGAAGTAGCTCTCTTAGGGCAACCTGGGCACAAAGAAATAACCTCTTATAGAGTTCTATGATTCTTTAATCATACTTAAATACAATAGTTTCCTAACACTGGGGATTTTCAGAGGGCGGCAAAGTGAATATCCTTCTAGAGGTTTAAACACAAAAAGATGTAGGTTTCGATCCAAAATGGTTTTTAAAATAAACTCAATGTTCAAAATACAATCATGCCTGAGTCCCTCTGGAGTCAACACCACCAATTAACACTATGTATTCACAGAATACCTGACACTAAGCAAATCTTCCCAAAATAAAGTGCTTCCCCTTTCTGGGTCCACATTCCATACAGAATAGTACAATCTGAGTATTTCAAAAACTTGATCTACATACATTTTGAAGTTTGAGTTATAAATCACTTTTGAAGTTGGAATTGAGGAAGGGGGAAAAGAAAGAAGAGAGAGAGACAAAGCATAAGAGACTGGACTACAGAGAGCAAACTGAGGGTTAATGGAGGGAGGTGGGTGGGAGATGAGCTAGATGGATGTTGGAGATTAAGGAGGGCACTTATGATGAGCACTGGGTGTTGTATGTATGTGTTGAAATACCGAATTCTACTCCTGAAACCAGTACTATCCTATATGTTAGCTAACTAGAATTTAAATAAAAACTTGAAACCAAAATATCAATCAATAAATAATGTTAAAATTTTAAACTTTTGGGAGAACGCTGGTCACAGTTTGTAAGAGTAATAGTATTTTTGTTTGTTTGTTAAATTGCTTTTCTCTTTTGTAAGTATAATACATATAACAACCTTCTCAAAGCCTGTCATGGTCACATTTGAAGTGAAGGAGTAAAACAATCCAAATCACTTGGTGGACCGCAAGTGAATTAATCCAGCTTTCCCAGAGACAGGATATTTTCTTCCAGTCGTTACCAATCAACGACAGAGACCCAAAAGCTGCAGAGGAAGGACTCTCATTTAAATGCGAACAGCATGTGAAGCTCTTTTTTTTTTTTTTTTTTAATTTCAAGTAAATTGTTTCATTACAAACCTCAGGAAGGAGGCGGCTTCCTGTGTTTGTACAGACTAAAAGTGCCAGTTACAGAGAGATAAGTCAGTGGAGTCCAAATTAACTTACTTCATTATCTCATCCACTCACCTACACGGAAGAATCCACCTTCTGTCTCTCCCGGCCTTCCTGCCCGCTCCCTCCTGCCGCCACGCCTCCCTTCAGGGAGAGTAAGAACGGGAACCGATTCAGGTCACAAAGCCTCCCCTGAGACTGCTCTGGCTTTGACTATTGCGCGCTTGGCATGCTCTTCAGCAACAGCTGCTGGGCATCCTGTTGGGGCAATATTTAAATATTATGCCTACCAGCTGTGTTTTTTTTAATAGTATCTTTAAAAGTCAGTGGCTGTTTGTGGCAGACTCCACAAGGTGTGGACTATGCACTGAAACATCATTTTCTCCTCTAGAGATTTAATAGTTCCAAAAATGACTTCACTTCAGTAAGAAAAGTTTGCCTTTCTTCGGTGCTCCCCACCCTCCACTGCCCATCCCCCACTCCCAGGTAACTGATTTAATGAGTGTTTCTTGTTTGCAGCTATATTTCCAAAGGCAGGTACCAAATAGGGAAAACATTCATCAAGAAACTTTATGTAAGAGAATAAGCCAGTCCCTTGAAAACTCAGTGATGGGTTCAGGGTGAAGGAAACTGAGCTGAGCATGAGAATCTGCTGGGGCAGGTGGCCATTACCACGACTATTAATAGAAGTAATCTCAGCTCTAATATTTCTTTGATCATTTTTCATTCTACAGCTCACAAACTCCTACCATTAAAACTTCTAAGAAAAAAAAAAAAACTTCTAAGAATTACTATGCAGTTGAGTGTGCAATGAATTCTTTTAATACATGGTTTTGTAGAACATGGTCCTGAGCCACTCACCTTAAGGTAATTCTGGAAGTGACATTTTAAAAAAGCGACATTTAAAAAAAAATCTAAGTGAGGAAATATTATCACAAAATACTGACTCATGTACTGTATTCTCTGAATCCAAATGATCCCAAAGCACATCATAAAACAGTTAAATGAGTGTGAAAATTTATGTTGGAAGACAGATTGGTATCTCCTCACTATAAAAGGGAAAATGACTCATTCCCCCAAGGGTAAGCTAGCATCCTGCTACATTTTTCAAATGCTATAAAGTTATCTTACTTCCAGTCCCAAGTGTCTCCAGAATCTATAGTTAGGGTAGCAATACTGCAGATGACCAAGAACAGAATAGTTGGACAAGACGAGGGGCTCGTATCTTGTCAGCCATCATCTAGAACTGGTCTGACTTCAATGCGTTAAATTCCCACTCTACCACATTTTTTCACTTCTGAGGTCCTCTCTCCCCTGTCCTTTCTTAGAACCTTTAAAATCCAGCCTGCCTTCGTTTTCTGTACTAATTATCTAGATTCTATCATCTGTCACTTTTTTCACACTTTGTCAATAGCCCTAAATCCCTTGTGTCATTCATTGTTCTTCCTTACGTAAGCTGTAGTCGTTAATAAATTAATGAGATGTTAAAATTAATCTAGTAGGGGTGCCTGGGTGGCTCAGTCAGTTAACTGTCCAACTCTTGATTTTGGCTCAGGTCATTACCTCAGGCTGATGAGACTGAGCTCTGTATCGGGCTCCATGCTCAGTGGGGCATCTGCTTGAGATTCTCTCTCTGTCTCCGTTTTTCCCGACCTCTTGTTCACACACTGTCTCTCTCTCGCTCAGTAAATATATAACACCTTTAAAACTAATAATAATGACTTTAAAAAATAAAATCAGGGTAGTAGCTGCTTAACACAAGAAAGTTTCATTTTTGTCAAATCCTGCCATAGTTCCCATGTAGCATACACTTCGGCCAAACCAGTGATTTGTAATTTTCCTGCACACTGAAAATATATTATATGCATTTTTACCTTTTACAATTGTTATCTTTGGCTCCTGAGGAAAGTATATTTCCTTCTCTTTTTGAGTCCTGATGACCTTGTCCATTTGATATTGGTGGCTAATAAATTCATAATGCTAATAATCTTAAAAACAAATTCATTGAAGACTCCTCAAAACCCTGTGAGCCGACCTTCCAACATGGTTAAGTATAGGAGCTATACCCCAGGCCTCCGACAGCTTTGGCTAAATATAATGCAAACATCATCACATAATTAAGAAATCCTGTGCCCAGTGACTTGGGGGTTATTTATTTATTTGCAGAGGCAGCTAAACCTTGTAACATTTCAATGATACCCAAAAGAACCAAAATTCCTCTGCAGGAAATGGGGATGCCAACAATCCTCAATTAACAACATAAAGCAGGAAAGGACAGTTGAGTTTTTGCTAAGGAGTGGCAGAGCAGAAGAGGGTTGACTGACACTAAGAAGATTATCCCTGGTTTTTCAATACAGCAGGCAAATGGATATTGCTGATAAACACATTATCAACCCTATTCTTACAGCTCTGATAGTGACTTTAATCCTGACCTTGAAATGGCTTCTCCTACACACAAAGCCTTTTTCAAAAGACATTTTACAAAAAAAAAAAAAAAAAAAAAAAAAAAAAAAAAAAAAAAAAAAAAAAAAAAAAAAAAAAAGGAAGAAAGAAAAAAGAAAAGAAATAATAATTTATCGGGTGAGGAACTTTTCTATGGGTGTTTACTGGGGACCTGAACCCCTATGCCTGTCTGAGGCCACACAGTGCATAGTTTGCATTTCTTCCATCTGGCCTCCCACCAGTTAACAGTCAGGGCATTTGACATGTACTGATAATTATAAAAAGCAGGAACTAAAAATAGTGCAGGGCAAATGACAGCAGGTAATTGATTGCATTTAGGCTATAAGAACAAGAAAAGGGAAAATTACAGCAAGTTCCTGCCTTCTCTATAGGAAAAGTGGGCCATTGACTATGTAGTGACATTTAAGGAGACCTTAAAACTTCTTCCACACAAATAGGAAAGATCTTACTCACCTGTCTTCTTTAGAGCCAGACATTCTTACTCTTAACCTCCCTGCAGGCTTTTATTTTTTTAAGGACACAGGTATCTTCCCCAGGTCAGTTGTTCTGTTTTCCTGGAAATGGAAAACACTAGCTCATAAAATGAAGGATTTAATTTGTGCACTACTATCTTTTCAATTAACAGAGATGCACATCGAAGTATTAAGATTTCTGGAAAGAGGTATTTTCCCACTTGACTTTGGCAAGTGCTGCATGTGGCCCCTTCTTTTTGCTAAACCTCTCTTGTAAGGTCACCTTATCATCAGACCCGCCAGTTATTTTCAGTCCTCGCTCCACACAGTCATCAAAGTTGTTGACATCTTCCTTCATTTGAAATATCCCCTTTCGTTGGTACCAAGACATCCTACTCCTTGTTTCCTATTTCTCTGCCTCATTTGCACCATTTCTCCTGTAAGCTACTCCTCTTTCATACACACATCAAGTGCTGGAGTTCCTCAGGACTCTGCCCCAGTCTCTCCTCTTCTCTGTCTTCAATCTGGTCCCCTTCATCCACTCAAGTTGTTTCAGTTGCCATATTTATAGACAACCCTGAAATCTCTATCTGAAGCTCAGAATTCCATTCAGAAGTTCGGATCGGTATAGTAAAATGTCTACAAGATCTTTTTTTTTTTTTTTTAAGATTTTATCTATTTGACAGAGAGAAGCACAGCTAGAGAGGGAACACAAGCAGGGGGAAAGAGGGAGAAGCAGGCTTCCCGCAGCACAGGGAGCCAGATGTGGGGCTCGATCCAGGGACTTCAGGATCATGACCTGAGCTGAAGGCAGATGCTTAACGACTGAGCCACACAGGTGCCCTCTACCAGATCTCTTAGACATCGTCAGATATCTCATTCCACGGTTCCCAATATTCAATTATTCTCTATCCCCCAAACTTATACATCCTCTAGTATTCTGTACCTTGGTAAACAGTCCTCTGCCTACCCAGCTGCCAGAGGAGAAACCTGGGTGTCCTAGTTTTTGTTGTTCTTTCTCACTCTTCATATCAAATCAAGCCTCGGGGCACCTGGGTGGCTCAGCTGGTTAGGCGACTGCCTTCGGCTTGGGTCATGTTCCTGGAGTCCCGGGATCGAGCCCCACATTGGGCTCCCTGCTTGGAGGGAAGCCTGCTTCTCCCTCTCCCACTCCCCTTGCTTGTGTTCCCTCTCTAGCTCTGTTTCTCTCTGTCAAATAAATAAAATCTTTAAAAAAAAAAAAAAAGAAATCAAGCCACACCTGCTCCAGATATACCTGTTACATATCACTACTACCAATAACTATCCTCTTCTCTGTCCATCCTCACTACCACTAACTTAATGCAAGGTGTCATCTCTTCTCTAGAAGACTGAGACCAAGTACAGCCAAGATTCTCATGTTCCTTTGTTTCCTTCGTCTACTCTTTGGAAAACTACGTATCATCAAAATAAAAGTTTGTTGTTGAAAGGAGGCACTGTTGACACAGCAGGACCATAAAAAGAAATCAGACCTAGAAAACTAGTAACAGTGGTCATACTATCAGACTGCAGGTGGAGAGATGTCTTTCTAAAACATATCCTGTAGCTTCTGGGTGGCTCAGTCAGTGAAGTGTCTGTCTCTTGATATAGGCTCAAATCATGATCTCAGGGTCCTGGGATCAAGCCCCACATAGGGTTTTGCTCTCAGCAGGGAGTTTGCTTGAGGCTCGTTCTCTCCCTCTTCCTCTGACCATTCTCCCTGCTTTCTCTCTCTCATTCTAAAATAAATAAAATAGGGATGCCCTGGTGGCTCAGTCAGTTAAGCATCTGTTGTCAGCTCAGGTCCAATTGTTTAGCCTCTTATTTTATTGGCCATGAGATCGTACTAGTGCCCTAAGTTTCCTATATATAAAACATTTAAGAGCAGAAAACAGATTTGGGGGATAGGGAGGCAGGGGACTTCTCTTGATACTGAATTTAAACAGGGAGCATACTAGATTTACTTACATTTATATTTACTGTTTACTGCATGTGGGGGATTCATAAATACTGTGAATAGGTAAAGGGTCTAAGACTTCTCATAAGCCACAGGTTAATACCACTAATGTTCCAAACCAGTGGTCTGAAAACATTTTTGCTTGAAACCTCTATCAGCAACTAATATGAGCATGTACCTTTAATATTTATGGATTTTACACTTTATAAACTATACATGTGTTCTATTAGGCTAATGTACGATGTACCTTCTAAGAAACAGAATAAAGATTTTTTTTTCTGAAAAGGTAAATAGAGGTTCTAAATATTCCCATACCTCAGTTGATCATTATCTGTTGATTCTACTTTGAAGATCACTTTTAAAAATGGTTTTGGAAGACAGAAACTGTAATGGTTTGGTTGTTCTAGCACCAGAGCCAGACCTAGTACAGACCTTGGCACCTAGTACGCACTCAGTTACTGAGTGAAAGAAAAAGAGACAGTTTGCATTAGGGAATGGAATTTACCAGGTGAGGTCTAATCCCCAATTGGGTGCTGTAGTGAGAAGGAAGGTTGAGTTGGGAAAATGTTAGAGAGAATATAACCAAATGGAGACGGGAAAGGTCTTGAAGAGAAAGATAAGCTGCTTTTTGGCTTCATATAATATATAATTAGCAGTTACACCAACAAAAATAATATACTGGTTACTCCATTTGAAACCAAAAGCATTGTGAAACCAGGATGCAAAAACAAAAAACAAAAAGGGTAGAATCCATAGTGGCTATGTAGCATTTTCCATCACTGCATCTCTGGTTAAAACTAAACCCCACCACTTTAAGTTGAGAAAACAGAAGGAGGAAGGACACATCTTTTAGGACTTCTCACCCTGTGTCTGTCATTCTGGGGGTCGCATGGGCTCTGTATCACTGAGGACTTCCAACAAGCAAAACACTATGGAAGTTACAAATTTGGGGGAGCGCTGTTTTCTTCTCTCGGACACTGTACTGCCCAGCTCCAGGGAGGCAGTAAGATAAGTCTGCAAATAAACACAAGCCAAATAGAGTAAAATATCTTCTGTTATTATGGTACATGTACATTTTGGATTTTTCACGATAGTTCAGAGGTCATGTGATTTTATTATTTTCAATGACAGTTAACATAACATACATATAAAAGCTGTTACATTTAAAAATCTTTCCCAGAGGCACCTGGGTGGCTCAGTCAGATAAAACGGCTGACTCTAGGTTTGACTCAGGTCATGATCTTAGGGTCCTGGGATCAAGCCCCATGTCTGGCTTCATACTCAGCTGGGAATCTGTTTCAAGAATCTCTCTCTCCCTCTGCCCCTCCCTCCTCTTTTACTCTCTCTCACACAAATAAATAAATAAATCTTTAAAAAAACACTTTAAAATATAAAGATCTTTGTTAGAATTTTCTTCTCAAAGGAATGATTCAGGAAAAAAATTGTCCCTTTATATAACCATGTTATCTAATTTTGGTTGTTAAAAAAAAAAAGATTAAAAGATGATCTCTATTGAAGAGTAATAAAATGCTGGAGGGGTCTGGAGAAGAGAGGGAGTCTTACACCAAGCTTGTGAAGAAAGTTTTCAGGTAAACCAAAAAAAGGTGAAAAGGATTTTTTCATCAAGCGAAGCTGACAAATTGCAATGAAGGTAGAAAGAATAGACAAGGAAAGGTATTTAGCCTATACAGTTAGTCACAATCACCACGGTAACAACTTCACCATGGAAGAAAATGGCCACAACCACATCAGCTTAAAAAATATGATTTTGGGAGCGCCTGAGTGGCTCAGTTGGTTGGGCGACTGCCTTCAGCTCAGGTCATGATCCCGGAGACGCGGGATCGAGTCCCGCATCGGGCTCCCTGCTTGGCAGGAAGCCTGCGTCTCCCTCTCTCACTCCCCCTGCTTGTGTTCCCTCTCTCGCTGTGTTTCTCTCTGTCAAGTAAATAAAATCTTTTTTAAAAAATATTATTTTTAGGAGCCCACTGACAAAAAGTTGAAATATTCAAACCAACCATGCAAATAATTTGCAGAACTAGGAAATAATAGTCTTCTTAAAACTCACCCACAATCCTCATCCAGAGTCTTCTTGTAATGGAACAAAGGAAAAGTTTCTTCCAACTGAAGCTGATATATGTTCATGACAGAAAAGATAACTTCTTTGTTCTAAATTGATTGAAAGGGTAACTTTGATCCTTCCCGCCAGGTAGAGGGAAGAACCAAGCTTGATACCATCCTTGAAGAGTTAGCTGTTGCTCACACCTCACATCTGGGTGATTTTGAAAAATTGATGGGAGACAGAAGCAGAGTTCATGTGCTGGCCATCACTGAGAGCATTGACTTTTTCCTCAAGAAGCCACTGAAAGCCTGGCCCAGGCAAGGAAGGGGAAGAAGTGAGTCCAAGAACACTCACAAGGTAACAAGAAAAATTTTCCAAAAGCACAAAGGAAGAGGTATTTGCTCCCCAAAATGGAAAATGCAGATGCATTATGAAGGCAAATATATGACCATTTCCTCTTATATCTAAGTAGGTTTGGGATTGATTTTGTAAAACAAATTCTAAGCATTTTCAATGACTCAAAACAATAAGAATTATTAATAGGATTTGGAAGGGAGGTAAGAAATTCATTTCTATAAGTGAGATTTATCAATATATTTGTGAATATTCATCCATTTCAGACATTTTCCTTCAAATTTACATCTCAAGTGAGTGAGCTTTTAGACCTATAATGCCATAAATTCACCATGACTGAAGTGAGAAGAAACAATCCACTGTTCTGGCCAGACCATGGCAGAGGAAGATCTCAAAGGCATGCTGAGAAGGTGAACAAAGTTTACATTCCATCAAAAGTTACCCAGGCAAAATATATTTTCTCTGGATCCACCTCACTTCCCTATAATAACATTAAATTTCACAAGATATGCAAACAACATAGTGTCCAGGCTCCTCAAGAGAAAAGGACCAGACCTAATACAGTCTGATTGCATTCTGTGTGCAGTGGATTATGTGAGCTAGAGCAAAGGCTCATAGGTCACAGACAAACACAAGATCCATAGCTTGAATTCTGATGCTTGCATTCAGGAGCATTTGGCTATTTTTTTGAGCGCACGAGAAGTCAAAGTCATGTATTCTTACTCTTTTCTGAAACTTTAAGACAAGAAGCTGGCATAACCCGTGAGTTGGACTATCTAATGAGTTTCTCTGCATTTTATAAGAACCTTTCACTTTCAAATTTATTCTACCCATTTTTAACAGATTTACACACACAATAAAATTTAAGTGTACAAATTCAAAAAGATCTAAGACATGTACAGAGTTGTGCCCCATCACCACCATCTAATTGTAAAGCATTTCCATCACCTCAAAAGAAAGCTTCGTATCTGTTTTCAGATATTCCCACTTCTACTCCCAGGCAACCATTAATTTAACTTCTGTCATCATAAATTTATCTTTTCTGTAGTTTTGCTTGAAATGAAAGTATACAATATATCATCTTCTGCGTCTGGCTTCTTCTCCTTAACATGTTGGTGGCGTTCATCCATGCTATAATCCACATCACTACTCCCTACCTTTTGATGGTTCAGTACACCGCGATAAGGATACACCATTTTTTGGTTTGTTTATTCACTAGTTGATGGACATTCTGATTGTTTTCCTTTTTCTGGTTGATATAAATAACGTTACTAATGAATATTTATGTTTAAGTCTTTGTGTGGATATATAATTTCATTTCTCTTGGTTATGTAATGAGGAGGGAAGTTGCTGGGCCATACAATATATATTTAAAATTGAGAAACTGCCAAACTCTTTTAAAAGCAGCTGCAGCCTCATTCTACCTAACTCGAAATTTCTTGAGTACCAGACAATTACCACTGTGCTTTGAACAAGCCTAGATTTCCCAACCTGATGGACTCGAAACTTCAGCCCCTGCTTACCAGTTAATTCATTCTCATCATTCCAACATTTCCTACTATCTTTTATACATTGCTAAAATGGTATGATTTGATAAAATTAAATCTTGCTTCTTGGAACCATCAGAAAACTCAAACACAAGTGAACCATTAAAAGTTATACTTTTTAAAAATATAAATCTGCTTGAAAAATGTCAGAAACATATATATCACTGTTATATTTGCTGTGGAGAGTTCCATGAAAATGGTGGAATGATAAAAAATACAGACATATGGGACGCCTGGGAGGCTCAGTTGGTTAAGCGACTGCCTTCGGCTCAGGTCATGATCCCAGAGTTCCGGGATCAAGCCCCACATCCGGCTCCCTGCTCAGCAAGAAGTCTGCTTCTCCCTCTCTCACTTCCCCTGCTTGTGTTCCCTCTCTCTCTGTGTTTCTCTCTGTCAAATAAATAAATAAAATCTTAAAAAAAAAATACAGACACATGATTTGGGGAAGATCCTTCTTTAAATCACCTATGTAAAGAGACAAAAGGGAGTCCTCAGATTTAGTCCTTAGAAGAGTGTGACATTTCTGTGGAGAACAATGTTTCATGTGAGATTGTTACTTGAGTAGCCCATGAGGGATAAAGGGGAAAAAGGAAACTAGAGCCATTCACAGATCAACACACCTCTCCCCCTTAAGTGAGTCCTCCATTGCCACCCTCAAAAGAGCCAAGATACAACTATTACTTCTTAAGCAGAGGTCTTAGTTCCAGGACTGATGGATTCAACTTTTCACAAGGGGGGAAAAAATATGAATTTCACTTAAAAAAAAAAAAAAAAAAAAGGAAAAAATCTATATTTAATTGAAGAACAAGGCTTCCACCTAGTGGATAATTCAAGAATTTGATTTTTATAGTTTAAGCTGTGGTTTACACAGTAAAATACCACAATAGATCTACAAAAAGAGACAAAATAGAAATGTCAATAAATCATTCTTGTTTACATTTGAAGCCTAGGAAAACTTGAAAAGAATCTTTCAATCCTTTAGGGAGACAGGGAAAGGGCACAGTTACCAATAATATGTTTAAAAGTAAATGTAGATAATGGAAGGTAGTGAAAGAAAGCAAAGTTTTAAAAGTATGGAGAACGCTGAGCTAGATGATTATAAAATGCATACAATTCAAAGCAACAGTGACTCTGTATGATAAATCCTCAAGCCCACATGAATTGCCACAAACCCCAGGTCATCAGACTCGGGATGATTTTCCTCGTCAAACCTGTGGATGGGCCAAGATTTTCTGGGGTCAGGAGACAAAAAGTAATTGTGCTTTTAAATTATGTCAATTTCAAAGGCAATTGAAGGATTCTTTTTTTTTAAAGATTTTATTTATTTGATAGAGAGAGAGGTGAGCAGCAGGCAGTTGGAGAGAGAGAAGCAGGTTCCCCACGGAGCAGGGAGCCCCACCCGGGACTCGAACCTGGGGTCATGACCTAAACCCAAGGCAAATACCTAACTGAATGATCCACACAGGTGGCCCACAACTGTAGGATTCTTATAACCATATGTAACAGCTTCCAAATTATATTTAAAATTCTAGAGAAGAGCAGACTTGAGGTTTCCAACTCTGTTATATAATGTATTTATTAGAATCTCAGCACCTGTGTAGAGATTAAACAAAAATTATACTAATTTTTGAGGCTTTACCATGCTCTAGGCACTGGTAGAGGCTTGACATAAATTATTTAAATAATTCCCAAACAAATCCTGAATTCCCCTTTACACAGATGAGGAAACTGGGCAGAACAGGACGGCAGAACTGGAATTGGAGCTAGCCCGTCAAACTCCGAGGCCACATTCCCAATCTCTGAACGAAAATAGAATAATGTGAGTAAAATATAAAGTAAATGCCCATGTTTTTAAGGATACATGTGTATCCTTTTCTAATTTATATTATTTATTTGATAATTTTTAAGAAACTGTTAATATCCCAATTCAATCTTAGCACAAGCAATGAAGTAACAATGAGAAGTCCTGGGCTCTCACTGTCTCTGACTTCCCTTCCCTTTTAACCTTAGACTATTTCTGGAAGCTTTGTAATGAAATGACTTGCATCTTTTTCTTATGTTCCCAGGATAGAATCCATTTGTTGTTGTACCAAAATCAATGGCATATAACAGGATCATCTTTAATGTGGATAAATATGTTCCCATTCTCACTGCAAGACAATCACAACAGAATACAAAACATGAACCCAAACTTCCACTTATAAGAGAAAAACACCTGAGAGAGCATGAGGATCATTTGATACAACATCCCTGCACTCCCCATTTTTTTTCTGTACAACATAGACTAGAATTCAGTGTTCCTTCACGTTAATGCCTTTAGTGAGGCTATTCTTGGTTTTGACAAGAGAATTAACAGCTTTCCCCCCAACTTTACTTTATTTTAAGATTTTTATTTATTTATTTGAGACAGAGAAAGAGAGAACACAAGCAGGGGGAGGGACATAGGGAGGGAGAATAAGACTCCCTGCTGAGCTGGGAGCCCAATGCAGGGCTCTATCCCAGGTCCCTGGGATCATGGCCTAAGCCTAAGGCAGATACTTAACCGACTGAGTCACCCCGGCACCCCTGGCCCCATCTTTAAAATGCCAGCAGAGCTCTGCCATTCCCAAATTCACTCCTATGGGAAACAGCACAGCCCTTTGGTAAAAATCATGGCAAAGTTCCTTCCGGTCCTGGAGTCTTCATCCCTCACATTGCCCAGAGTTTGTCAAATATAAAGAAACATCACTTGAGTTAACCAGTAAACAGATAAATATGACTGCTCCAGGGGTTTACTGTGCACGGGAAGTAAGACAAGATCCAAAGCCAAACCAGACACACAGAATGTTTATGGTTCCTGGTGTGATCTTTTTAGTCTCACTTCTGGCTTTTCGCAAATTTAGAAACTAAGCTTTTGCAATATGAAACTATGGTTTAGGTCTTTCACACGAAATGGCAACTCATCAGCCACAAGAAAATGCAAAACAGGATTTACAAATATACTGTGTGTGCTGGGGAAGGTGATGGCAGGAATGCTTGGGCATGGAAAGGGTAGGATAGTACAAAGATATTTTGGGTTGCAAAAAACTTGGACATTTTTCTATAAATCAACTTGAATTTCAATACCCTATTCCATATAATAAAAGAAATTTGATCTAATCTTTAAAATCAAACACCAGGGTTTTCTCTGTCATTTTTTATTTGAGCTAAAAATTCCCCCTTCCTTTGTTCCTTCTCCATTTAGAGGTGGGGGGAGTGGTGAGAGGCTCATAATAGTAAGAATAACCACTATTACCATGATAGCTAAAATGTGTTGAGCACTCCTGGTGTAACTGATCTCTGCACCTCTCCTGTCTTTTCATCCCCAGGCAACTGAGCTGTTTTCTATCATGATAAATTGATCTGCATTTTTTATAATTTTATATAAATGGAATTTTACAGTATATCCTCTTTCGGCTTAGCTTCATTCACGGAATGTAATCATTCTGAGATTCATTCATATTGTTTTATGGGTCAAAAATTCATTCCTTCTCATTGTATGGATATTCTATTTTCTATCCATTCAACAGTTAATGCGAATTTTGGTCATTTCCATTTTAAACTTTCACAAATAAAGCCACTGTGATCTTCACATACAAGCCTTTTTTGCGAACAGGTACTTCCACTTCTCCCATGTAAATACCTAGAAATGGAATGGTGGGATCATATGGTAGGTGTATGTACACCTTTTAAGAAAATACTAACATTTTTTCTTTTTAAATATTTTATTCATTTGGCAGAGAGAAACACAGCAGCGAGAGAGGGAACACAAGCAGGGGGAGTGAGAGAGGGAGAAGCAGGCTTCCCGCCAAGCAGGGAGCCCGATGTGGTACTCGATCCCGGGACTCCGGGATCATGACCTGTGCCGAAGGCAGTCGCTCAACCAACTGAGCCACCCAGGTGCCCCACTAACCCTTTTTCCAAAGTGGTTTTACCAATCCCACTGGTAGTGCGTGAAAATTCACATCTTTTCCAACATCTGATGTGGTCAAACTTCTAAAATTTTAGTCATTCTAGTTGGCTAGTAGTGGCATCCCACTGTGACTATTTCATTTGTTTTAAGATTTTATTTACTCATTTACCAGAGAGAGAAAGAGAAAATACAAGCTGGGGGAGTGGCAGGAAGAGGGAGAAGCAGGCTCCCCACTGAGCAAGGAGCCCAATGCGGGACCTGATCCCGGGACCCTGGGATCATGACCTTAGTCAGAGGCAGATGCTTAAGAGACGGAGCCACTCAGGCACACTCCACCCATTGCAGTTTAATTCATATTTCCATGATGGCTATTGACCTTGAGCATCTTTGTGTTATTTGCCATCCGCATAATTTCTTTGAAAAAATATCTGTTCAAATGTCTACCCTATTTTCTATTATGGTATGTTCTTCATATTAAGTTGTAAGACATTTTTTATGTTCTAAATACAGGTCCTTTATCAGATGCATGTTTTGCAATATTTTCTCCCAGTTTTATTTACTTAACAGAATTCAAGGTTTTAGTTTTGATAACATCGACTATATTATCTTTCTCTTATGGATTGTGTTTTGGGTGCTGAATTTGAGAAGTCTTTTCCAAGGCTAACATCAGTTAAGCTGTCTCCTATGTGGTCCTTTAGAAGTTTTAGTGTAAGCTCTTATATTTAAGTTCTTGAACAAATTTCAAGGGAATTTGCTTATGTTGTAGGGTAAGAGTTGAGCTTCAGTTTCTTGCATGGAGCTATGTAATTGTTTTGCATCGTTTGTGGAAAAGATTGTCCTTTTCCCCACTGAATTTATATCCCCACTGAATTCCATTTATTCATTTGTCTATCGTTACACTGATATCACAGTTTCTTTTCATATATCAAACAGACGTTATGTAAGTTTAAAATGTACCATGTGATTTGATACACATACATATTACATACGTATTATGAAATGTATACCACAGTTAAGTTAGTTGACACATCCTTCACCTCATACAATCATCATATCATTGTCATTGTCATTAGATCAGATAATTAAAGCCCTCCTCTCATCGCAACTTTCAAATATGCAATACAGCACTGGTTATGATGGTCACCAGGCTGTGTGTTAGACCTCTGGAACTTAATCCTCTGAGAACTAGAAGTTTGTATCCTTTAACCAGTGTGTCTACATATTCTCAACCCCTCAGCCCATAATAACCACCATTTCACTGTCTTTGCATGAATTCAACATCTTTAGATCCCACATACAACTGAGATCATAGGATATTTGCCTTTCCCTGTCTGACTTATTTCACTTAATAATGCCTCCAAGTTCCATCCATGTTGTCACAAATGTCAGGATTTCCTTCTTTCCTGAGGCTGAGTAATATCCCATTGGATATATATACCACTTTTCCTTTCTTTATTCATCTGTCATGAACATTTAGATTGTTTCCCCGTCTTGGCTATTGTGAATCATGTTGCATGAACATGAGAATGAAGCTGTCTCTTTGAAGAGTAATTATGGTTTGGGTTTGCACGTCCTTGATAATGAGTGATCTGAGCTCCTTTTCATGTACTTGTTGGCCATTTCTAAGTCTTCTTTGGAAAGATATCTAGTAGAGATATCTGCCAGGTTTTAATCAGATTATTTGTTGGGTTTTTCTTCTTGCTTGCTATTGGTCTTTTCAGATGTTGTATTTCTTCAAATGGTAGGTTTTATGTTTCTAGGAATCTATCCATTTATTCTAAGTTGTCCAACTGGTTGACATATAATTGCTCATAATAGTCTCTAATGATTCTTTGTATTTCTGTAGTATTAGTTGTACTATCTTCTCTTCCATATAATTTTATTATTTGAACATTTTTTTTCTTGGTAAGACTAGCTAAAGATTTGTCCATTTTGTTTATCTTTTCAAAAATCAGCTCTCAATTTCTTTGATCTTTTCTACTGTCTTTTTAGGTCCTATTTCATTTATTTCTACTCTGATCTTGTTATCTCCTTTCTTCTCCTGACTTTGGGCTTAAATTGTTCTTGTTTTTCTAGTTTGTTCAGATATATAGTTAGCTTGTTTATTTAAGGGTTGTTTTTTGTTTGTTTTGTTTTGTTGTTTTTTACCTATGGTAGGCATTCATCACTATAAAATTCCCTCTTAGTACTGTCTTTGTTGTAACCAGTAATTTTAGCTGTGTTGTGTTCCCATTTTCATTTGTTTCAAGATATGCTTTTATTTCCCTTTTGATTGCATCTTTGAGCCATTGGCTGCTCAGGAGTGTGTTGTTTAATTTTCACATATTTGTGAATTTTCCAGTTTTTCTCCTGTTACTGATTTCTAATTCCATTCTACTATAGTCAGGAAAGATACTTGGTATGCTTATATATTTTTAAATTTGATGATATGTTTTTGTGATCTCACATATGCTCTATCCTACAGAACGTTCTATACGTGCTAGAGAAAACTGTATTCAACTGCTGTTGCATGGAATGTTCTGTATATGTCTTTAGGTCATTTTGGTTTGAAGTATTGTTCACATCCAATGTTTTCTTTATGATTTTCCAGCTAATCTATCCATTGTTGAAAGTGGGGTACTGAAGTCCACTACAATTATTGTATTGTCTATTAATTTCAGATGTTACAATATCACACTCTCTTGACTACAGAAGGCTTAAAGTAAGTCTTTAAAGCAAGTAGAGATTTCCAAATTTCTTCTTTTTCAGTTTTTTTTTGTAATATGCAGATCCTTTGCATCTCTACATAAATTTTAGAATAATGTTTTAAATTTCCAGAAAAAGACTTTCTGTGATTTTGATTGATTGCGATGAATATATAAAGCAATTTAAAACGAATTAATGACAACAATATTGTCATCTAAATCTAAACACATATATTTATATTTCTCCCATTATTTAGGTCTTCTTTAAACTATCTTAGCACCTGATAGTGTTCCAAGTATAAGTCTTACACATCTTTTGTTAAATGCATTCTGAGTTATTTCAATGCAATTTTAATGTACTGTCTAAATTTTTAGGGTGCCTGCGTGGCTCAGTGGGTTAAGCCTCTGCCTTCGGCTCAGGTCACAATCTCAGGGTCCTGGGATCGAGGCCCACATCAGGTTCTCTGCTCGGCAGGGAGTCTGCTTCCTTCTTTCTCTCTGCCTCCTCTCTGCTTACTTGTGATCTCTCTCTCTGTCAAATAAATAAATTTTTTAAAAAATCTTTAAATTTTTATTTCTGATTGCTCATTGCCCATATGTAGAAATGCAACTGAATTTTGTTCTATGCCATCTGTAAATAAAATTAGTTTTACTACTGCCTTTCTTATTTATATACCATTTGTTGGTATATAAATATGTTATTTATATTTATTCATATGTTATTCTTTTCTATTGCACTGGCAAGTGCCTCTAGTACAAGATTGAATTAAAATGGTGAAAGCAGACACCCTTGATTTGTTTCTATTATTTGAGAGAAAGAATTATGTCTTTCATCATTCAGTTTCATGCTAACAAGAGGTTTTTCATAGACACCCATATAAACATAGGGAAACTCCTTTCTCTGCTGAGAACTTTCATCAGAAATGGATGATGAATTTGGTCAAAGCTTTTTTGAATCTATTGAGACATTCATATTGTTTTTTCTTTTATAATCTGTTAATGTAGATTGAATTTCAAATGTTAAACCAAGCTGTATTCTTGCATAAACCTTGCTTGATCATGATATATTATCTTTTTTTTAAAGAGTTTATTTGTTTATTTGACAGAGAGAGAGATAACAAATAGGCAGAGAAGCAGGAAGAGAAAGAGGGGGAAGCAGGCTCCCCACTGAGCAGAGAGCCTGATGTGGGACTCAATCTCAGGACCCTGAGACCGTGACCTGAGCCAAAAGCAGAGGCTTAACCCTCTGAGCCACCCATGCGCCCCAATGTATTATTTTTTATAAATATTTTTGGATTTGATTTTTATAGAATTTTTGCATTTATGTTCATGAAAACCATTGGTCTGAAGTTTTCTTGTAATTTTTTGTCGAGTTTTGGTATTAGCATATTTAAATTAGGAAGAATTTTCTGGAAGAGGCTTATAAAATTCATATCATTTCTTTAATATGATTAACATATATTAACATTTTGGATCTTAATCTTTATGAAAACAATATAAGGTAGCCCATTATTATCACCATTTTATAGAATAGTTAAACTACTTGCTTAAGAGTCATATCTATAATGGTCACAGTCATGGAGCCAGAACTAGAATCTTATCTGTCTGATACCAAAGGTCAACTCACAACTACTTCACTATATTGATTTCTGCTATAGTCAAATAAAATGAAATAAATTCCTTTCATATATAAACAGTTCGTGTTTTATAATCCCATTAAAGTCCCATAAATTAAGACTGAAAACACAAGAGAGAGAGAGTGGAAGTCTTTTGCTAAGGAGTATCCAGTCTTTGGAAGAATAATGGTATAATGGCATGTTAAAATAGGAATCTTTTTGCCCCAAACTTTGCTAAGGTTAGAAAATATCCAGAAACAAATAAATTATACAAAATTTGGAGAAGGGACGGACATAAACTATTCCAGAGTTTTGGTTTACAATTACCCAAGGGTAAGAAACAGTTCACAACTAAAGAAGCTGAAATAATGAAAGTTGGAGAACTGTGTTATTTTTCTTTCCAACCAGCCCTTGTTGTAAGTCTAGAAAAAAGAGATTTGAGAATTCCATTGGTAGAGCCAGAAGTTTGCTCCCCATTGTATAAGAGGCAAAGAGATTGTCATTTAACCCTACTGTGAGAAGACCAAATGCAAAAATCTATGCCTTGAGCTGTGTTCAATGTTAGGACAAAGAAAGAGAAAAGCTAAGGAAGCAATTTACCTTCTTTTGATGCATGAGATGTTAAGCAGGCTGAATCTTCTCAAAAGATCTATTCAAAAAAGACAGTCAGCCAGGGTATGCAGACCTCAACCTCTGAGGTTGAGTCACAGAACATTAGTTGAAGAGTGCATCATCTATGTCAGAAAACTGCACAGAAACTGCAGAGAAAACTTTGGGCATCCGAAGAACCCACAAATGTGCACACCAAAATATGAATCAGATTTGAGCATCAACCAAAATATCAATGTCATATCTATTGGCTGGTGTCTCATTTAAGATCTGTATTATTATCCATACGTATGAATCGGTTGTGATGTGCATATGTGAATATGTGTGTAAACTTTGTTCAGGTTTTGATAATGATGTTACATTGGTTTCACACAAAAAAATTTTCCTTCATGGCCCAAGTACAGCCATGCTTCTTCTGGGCTTATAACCCTAGATAAAACTTAAAAGACGCCCAGAGAAAACCCCGTGTTCTCCTGGTAAAACCTCCTTTCCTATCCAATCCTACCTACAACCCCTGTGGTATTACGATTCACCACAATAACATAAATAGCGGGTCAGCGGACCAAGAAGGAGTCTGTTATAAGAACATGTTTCCACCACCCTCTTCCTGCCCTGAGAGATTAACATTATACCCTCATTTCTTTTCTCCTCAAGAAGTCCAATCCTGTTGGGTGTCCCTCCCTACCCAGACTTTTTTTTTTTAAGATTTTATTTGACAGAGAGAAACACAGCTAGAGAGGGAACACAAGCAGGGGAGTGAGAGAGGGAGAAGCAGGCTTCCTGCCCAGCAGGGAGCCCTATATGGGACTCCATCCTGGGTCTCCGGGATCATGACCTGAGCCAAAGGCAGTCGCATAACCAACTGAGCCACCCAGGCGCCCTCCCTACCCAGACTTTTAATTTCATATAGCTTTGTACATTTACATGTGAACTCAGTAATTTACTTCTCAAATTTCAATATTCTTCCTCTAAAAATCATGTTCATTCATCAACATAATCTATTATATCTTCAGTCTCTTTTTTAAACGTGTATTTCCCCTTCCTGCTCACAAACACAAGCTGTCTCCTGAGACACTGATTGCCTGCAGCTCACTCAGACAGGAGGTTTTTGTCCCAGTCCACACATACCACCAACCTAAAGGTCAATTAGGTCTAAGACTTGCTCCTCCTTGCTGCATACAGCAATTTATCCTTACCTCCTAAAATGTGCAAATTCTAAGCACATGCCATACAAACATAATTTCCTTCATTCACTGAGAATTTTATCACCTACTTAGTGTTTTTCTTTCAACCATTAGCCCTATCATCAATTTGACTGGCTCACTATACTTATAGTTTCAACACTTTGATCACCCCATCTCTTGACCTCTTTGTTTCCACTAATTTTATCCTTCATCCTACCTCTTCCACTAATAACTACATCATCTCTAGTGTTTGTTTCAATCAACCCAGTCTCTGATCATTACATCCCATCTTTATAGTTCCTGCTCTAGAACCATCACTCCAATAATCCTCATTCCAAAAAATCACGATAGTTTCCAATCCACTGACCTGACCACCTTTTTATATTGTATCACACATCTCATGTTCTCACTTCCTTCTTTACCCAGCTGAGAGTCTATGGTCTATTATTATAATCACTAACTCATATACCTTTGATTCCTTGATCTTTCCTACCATTATACTTGGCTAACAAAACATCAGCCCTAGTTAAATTGAATTCTAAATCTCACCTTGACTTCTCTATGTTGATTATTCTCTTGGTGGACGGGATTTCTTTATTATATACTTTATCCAGGAAGAATTCATAGATGCTGTATTCCCTGAGCCCTTGCACTTTTGAAACCATTCATCTGTAACATTTATGCCACAACTGAAACTTCTCAGGTATAAATATTTTTCTTCAAAGAAATTACCCTCCACCTCCCACAACACTTCAGATATATTCTTTCACTGCTTTCTGACTATTGTGAAGAAACTGTCCTGATTTTTAGGTGAGTTTTTTTTTTCCCTTGAATCCTGAATAGTCATTTAACTCTCCTTGAGGATCAGTAACTTCACTTTAAAATAGATTAGTGTTAATTGTTCTGGAACAGGTATACATTTCAATTTTCAGATGTTGTAACATTAATATCATTTTAAGAACTTTTTAAGTTGCATTTTGGAATATTTTCTGTTTTTTTAAACTCCAGAATGAGGTTCATTCTTTCATATATATTATATTTTCTCTAATTTCTTTCAGTCTTGTTTTTCTTCTTTCTATAATCTGAATTATTTTCCTAGCCTCTTACTATCGGCTCAAATTTCAACCATCTCACTGTGTTCAATTCATTCCAAATTTATGTCTTTTATATCCAATTTCTTTCTCTAGCTCTCTCAAATTATCCTCCTGAATATTCCCTTCATCTCTTTGTTATAGATTCATATATTATATATTCCCTTTAATTTATTTTAAAATGCAAAGCATTACTTGTGAATATTTTTCCTTTTTTCCTAGGGTATGTAAGCATTCAGAGTGCTCCACATGGGAAGTTTAATTCTCTTATTTTTTTTTTTTAAAGATCTTATTTATTTGACAGAGAGAAACACAGTCAGAGAGGGAACACAAGCAGGGGGAGTGAGAGAGACAGAAGCAGGCTTCTCGCCGAGCAGGAAGCCCGATGTGGGACTCGATCCCAGGTCTCCGGGATCATGACCTGAGCCGAAGGCAGCTGCCCAACCAACTGAGCCACCCAGGCGCCCCTAATTCTCTTATTTTTAAAATAACCATAATAATTTCTCATAGTTGTTGTCCTATCTATTCTCATTTCAATCATTAGACATGGGTAGCTCTCCTATTTTATCTGAGACCATCTGAGCACCAATGTAAAGACTGGGCTGGATTTGCCCCGCTCTTCATTTACCTGGAATCAGGAGGTGACAAGTGGAAAGAAATGCAGCAGTGAAAATTACAGATGGATGATGTTGTTCCCGTCTCTATTTCCTTATCCATTTTATAAAATCCTGGTCTGTATTTTATTTTGTTCTGTAAAATGTTGACTTGTTTCCTTCAGTCAGAGTGAGCTGCTGAGCCTTCACTCCACAAAATATGACCCATTCTCATTAGACTTTGTTCTTCATTTTTAGCTGAAGTATTAAGCTCCTAAAATCAAATGAGAAACTTTCATCATAGCTATTAATCTTTTCCTGCTCTGTAAATGCTGTAATGAAACATTATGAGGGATTAAATTAATAATTCTGCTTAGAAATGGTCTCAGAATGAAAATACAAGCTGGAAAACCAGAGGTTGCTATACACCCCTTCTAAACTCTACATGCTCATAAGCTCAACTTCCTGAAAATGATTTTAATGCTGTTGTTTTTTTAATAATAATGGCTGCAGATAATCTTTAAGGAACTCTTGTTTTGCGACACCTGGGTGGCTCAGTTACTTCAGCGTCAGCCTTCAGCTAGGTCCTGGGACTGAGTCTCACTTCTGGCTCCTTGCTCAGTTGGGTTCAGCGTTTCCCTCTCCCTCTGCCTGCTGTTCCCCCTGCTTGTGTGTGCGCTCTCTCTCTCTCTCTCTCTCTCTCTCTCTCTCAAATAAACAAAAATTAAAAAAAAAATAAACAGGGAAGACGGCTTCCTCCTGAGCCCCCCCCCAAAGGAATTCTTGTTTCTTTCTTTCTTTTTATTCCATCCTATTGACAAGTAACATTCTAGTAATCAAGATCTTAAGCATTCCTTCCAAACCAATAGCTTATTTTTCTTCCCTCCTACCCATTTAGGAAAAAAAAAAATTGCTAAGTCCCACATGCTACCATTCGAAAGGAATGCCATCCAATTTAAGCACCAAAGAGATTCTTATCAAATATGTACTGCATATAAGTTTATATCCTAGATTCCCAAATATTTCATAGCTCTGGTTTGACTAAAATGGAAAGTTTTGTACTATTAAAATTAAAACTTTAAAGCCATAAGGGAAAAGTATCGCTTTCCACTGCTTCAATTACCACTTTGTACAGATGACTTCTAAATTTAAATTTCTTTTAAAAATCAGAAACTTTTGCAAATTCCTTTGATTTATGTAGATAGTCTATTCTTACTTCAAATTCCATAAGGCCAAAATAAAACTTCACATTTTCTCCATCAGATGGATATGTTTTCCTGTTTCTGCATCTATTAATGCCATTACCAACCTATTAGACACATGTATGACCTCCTGAAAGCCACCTTCATTTCTTCCTTCATCAATAAGTTCCTCAGTTAATCACTCATTCAGGTCTGTAGACTTTTCTCCACCATTGGAATCAGATTGAATTTCATCTATTCACACACACCACTGGAAGCTCAGGTCTTTGTTACATTCTTCTTATTATTATAAATAAAATTTTCCTGAACTTGATCCATTTAATTACTGTCCAAAAACACAGTTATGACCATTCAGTGGCTCTCTACTACCTATTCTACCTCTTTTCACTATCTTTAATATTCCCCACAGTCTAGATCCAAACAGCCTGTCATCACTCTCCCCTCACAAAAGCATACATACTGGAACCCCAATTGTGTGCTCATTATACCCAAACAAGCACACCCATTTTTTTTTTATCTTTAATGATACTGTTTCAGTTGTTAGGAAAGTCTGTTCATTCTTTCTCCTCTTGCTTCATCTCTCCTTATTCAATCCTTATTCAGGCTTCAAGGCTTGGATCAAATAGTGACTCTACCACAAAACTGTCCCATATGGAAATAATCTCTCTGTATCACATTTTAGTGCCAGCTAATTATTATTCTCATTTTATATTTACTATGTTTTTACCCTTACCTCATTATTTCTCATTTATTCTCTATCCCTATATAAAATCCTTGAGCACAAACTTGGCGTCATGCTTATTTTGTGTTCTTGAAGTCAGAGCTCAAGGACCTGTCAATAATAATTCCTCTGTAGTTTGAAAGCTCACGGACAGCAATAACCAGGTAGGATTCTTTTTATCAAAAATATATCACTACCACTTAACATAGTGCCTGTCACTATTTTGAAAGAATGTTGAACAAAGGAATTGGTGAATTGAATTTTTCAAGTCTTCATTGTTAGCTTTAATTTGAAAGACATTTAAAATTCACTATCTGGTCAGAATAGGTAGCAATGAATCAAGTTCAGGGAAATCTTAGTTATATGCATTGCCACAAAAATTCTATGTTCACATAATGATCCTTTGCTAAAAATAATCCAAAAGTGAAAACATATCTATCTTTGGTTATCGCATATAAGACACAATTTTACTCAAATACCAAGGTGAATTAAAGTCACATCTACACTCGATGCCAATAAAAATTCTAAAATCTATGAAATTGTGATATTTACATAAAATACCCATGTGAGTTTATACCTTTAAATTTTGGGGTGGTTTCAATCAAGGGAGACGTTTATGAACTTGTGGTTTTATCATTTATGCAGACTTGGTCCTCAAAGGGAAAGAAAATGAAAATGTTATGTATTTTCTTTTCCTAACACATATATGAAAATAAATATATTTAAATATATATTATATCTATATTATATATAAATATATAAGAACATATAAACATATAAGACTATACATATTAGAAATATATACATATATATATATATATATATATATATATATATATATATAATAGGGAAAGAGACCTTGAGCAGGGGAAAAGAGGGGCAGAAGGAAAGGGAGAGAGAGAATCTTAAGCAGGCTCCATGCCTGGGACAGAGCCTGACAGAAAGCTCAGTCTCATGATCCTGAGATCATGAGCTGAGCCAAAATCAAGAGTTGCAAGTTTAACTGACTGAGTCACCCAGGCGCCTTCTTTTCCTAACATATTAACAATAATATTTGTTTAATTCTTTCTCATTTCAAAACATATTCCACACATTATCTTACCAAAATAGCAAAAAAACATCTAACGTTGATTCAGTGAACAATACAGGTAATAGAGTAGCATTCAGGAATTCCTCTGGGCTTAGTCACCTCATCCATAATTGAGAAACTTGTGTTAAATGACCTCTGAAAATACTGCCAGTTCTAATTTTCATTATTTTCAGTGCATAATTTTTCTTTTTTTCCCATTATTTTATTTGTCAGTTCAGTCTGAAACTAATCAAAAAGAAAACTTCCCAAATGTTTGTAAATGAGAGCAATGTCCAAGCAGAAATCACAGCCACCATCCCACTGTCATTTTTTTTAATAACGCAACACTTTTGAGATGCTTACATTTCTTTTTTTTTTTTTAAAGATTTTATTTATTTATTTGACAGACAGAAACACAGCCAGAGAGGGAACACAAGCAGGGGGAGTGAAAGAGGGAGAAGCAGGCTTCCTGCCGAGCCGGGAGCCCGATGTGGGGCTCGATCCCAGGTCTCCAGGATCATGACCTGAGCTGAAGGCAGTCGCTTGACCAACTGAGCCACCCAGGCACCCTGAGATGCTTACATTTCTTTATGGCTCAACATATCTGCAGATTTATAGATCAAATCTGGCCTGAGGTTTACTTCTGTAACAGAGTTTTATTGGAACACGGCCACTGCTATTCATTCACTACTAGACTGTGAGTACCTTCACACGGCAGAGTGGAGCAGTGCAAAAAGAGACATGAGGTCTAGCAAAACAAAATATTTACTACCTGGCTCATTTCAAAAACAGTTTGCCAATCCCTAATTTATAATGATAACTTATTTCCTTGTATTATTAAAATGTTGGTGTTTGTCACAAAAATCTGGAGAAGTGCAGAGAATAAGATATTAATTTTTCTAAAAAACATTTGCCAATTTGTAAAGTATTTATATACATCAAATCATAAAAACAGATTTACACTTAATATTGTTTATATTAAATCTGGTACAAAATTTTTATAATTTTCTCATATAATGATATTTCAAAAAACATACTTACAAGCAGGGGGAGTGAGAGAGGGAGAAGCAGGCCTCCCGCCGAGCAGGAAGCCCGATGTGGGGCTCGATCCCGGGTCTTCGGGATCATGACTTGAGCCGAAGGCAGTGGCTTAACCACTGAGCCACCCAGGCGCCGTCCATACCTTCAATTTAAACTGCCCCCAACCCTCTTTCTCATCTCAGTTCTGTGCTGAATTCAGTACCAATTTGGTAATATTTAAATTGATCAGTAGAGGGCGCGCTTGATTCATAAAGTTATGCACAGACGAGGGCAATGTGCTTCATTTCGCGGAGGAAAAGGTCAAGTACTGTGTGGAAGAAATTTGACAAAATTAGTGAGCTGGTTTTCTGTTGTTGCTCTGGTAGTGAAAGGGAATAGAAAGCCATAGAAGACTCCATGTTACACATAATTGACGATAATGTTTCTTCCTGAGAAGAAAATTGTTCATCTACTCAACTTTTCTCATCTCAGCATTGGTTTGCACGGACCTTGAATATTTTCAAGAAAGGAGAACAACAACTTGGCTACAGAAAACAGAAATTTTTTTTCCCACCAAGATGATACAGCACATCTTGTGATAGTGGCCACTCTTTCTCCACCCTCCATCCCTTTGCATTGTTGCATCTTTGTGTACTGATGCCATTAGGATTGAGAGAGCCATTGTCCATTGTAAGAAAATATAAAAGAAGATCATTAGAAGTTCAGATTTCTGTAGTGCTCTCTGGGTTTTTTGATCAACACAGAGGCTCTCTGAAAAGTGAAACATTTCCAAGGAGAATGTGCTGCGGGACTAAAGAATGCTAGGACCCTAAAAAGAGCCTGAAAAAAACCCACCTACCAGCAGGCTAGACAAAGCATACAGGTTGGGGCCTCTTCTTTGAAAGACCTGATTAATGTGAGGTCTTGTTACCTGCTTTATCACTGCTTTGTTATGAGTGAAAGGTTTCGGCATTCTTAATTTGTCTTGGGGATGGGAAAAGGGAAGCCAGACTTGCTTGATGGGGGTTTAAGGGTGAAGTATATCCATTTGCCCTCGGTGAAAAATAACAGACACGAAAGACCCAGATTGTTCTACAAATTCAAACCGAAGGTTTTCTCTAAAAAGGCAGCCTGAAGGCACTCATCGCTTATCCACTTATCTTGAAGAATAAGGTATAGGCACTGCTTGTTGCTGAAACTAAAAGTTATCCATTATACTAAAGCAAAAATAGATTCAGAGAAATGAGCAGGGGGTAAAAATCTTTTTAGAAAAACGTAGGGAAAGTAAAGAAGACTCATGGAAAGATAAAAATGAGGTAATAAATTTTGTGAACCCCATTACTGTAATTTTGTTATTTGCTATGTTATTCTAAATCACATTTAGGCTTAAGGTATCTAGGAATACTCTTTTCATAATACGTACAATTTAAAAATTAATTCCATACACCTTCTCATATCAACTATGAAATTGGAATGTATATCCCATGCCCTGAAAATTTGGAGTTTTTCTGGACAAGAAGCAAGGTGTGGAGTTTTGTTTTCTTTCTGGCTCCCTGAAATTTAAGTCTTAAGAAAATACAAGGAGACACATGCCATAGTTCATGGTAAATGTCCAATATGGATTATCAAGTGTTGGGGAGAGAGAGAGAGAGAGAGAGATTAAAGTAAGATGCTTCTGTGAGCTGAGTGTTTCACGAATATTGTTTAGTGGAGACTAATATTGAATGGCAGCTGATACCTATATTATTGTATGAGCTAGTCATAATTATTAAGTGAAAGATAGGATTGGGTTGTTACCAAAGTGGAAAATACCTACAATAAGTAAGCAAATGACACATTGTGTAAACTCATGGCATCTGACCCAGATGATTATTACACATATTGTCACTAGGTATCATGATCATAGTAGAAATACAATTTGGCTTGATTACTTTATTTTGTCCATTTTTTCACTAGCATTCTTCTTTTACATCTTATATAAACTGTCCTAGTCTTTCCTTCCTCCTCATGGCCAGACTTTGACATAATGTAAGAGAGAAAGTGAAAATCCAGATATGTATACATGCATTTATTTGATCTATTGATATCCGTACATAAAATTTTTGTCTGTAGAAGATAACTGTTGACCAAACACATTTACTTAGTGATTGAATAATAAATAGTTTCTGCTTCCTTTTCCAATATTTAGTGCCTCCAAGAACGACAAGTTGCTCCATTAGATTGTCTGTACACTAGACTGTAAGCTCATTACAAGATACATGTCTTCCTGATTTTTATATTCTCCAAGCCCTGTATTGCTACTGGTTTAGAAGTCTGCGTTCAAAAAAATACTTGCTAAGTGAGTAAATCCAGACTACATACAACCAAACTTTTAAATTCTTTCCCCATTCCTATCAGTTATTTTTTAAAAGAAGATATAAATCCCCACCCTCCCAAACACATAACTTCCCCTAGGTCTCACACCATCTAATAAGCATTTTGTCACCTCTCTGGGTCCATCATGGAAAGTAGTAGTTTGAGCAAAAGAAATCTGTCAATTTAAATTTTGCAGCAAGAATGACTTCTCATGAGGAACCAAATTTTCTAAGATCAAAGAAGTAAACAAATATTTTCTCTAATGAGAATATTTATTGACCAGACTTATTTGCCTTGAGTAGTGCAGTGAAAGCATATTGATACGGAACTGATCACATGGGACCAAGAGGGATGGTATTGCCTCAGCACTCTGCCTGACCTAGGGCAAGAAACTTCATCCCTTTGAGGCTCAATTTCCTTGTCTGAGAAACAATGCTAATAATCTCTCTGTTTTTTTCCTGAGGCTTCTTGGATCCCTTTCTCCATCTGAACAGAAGCCAGCCATCATTCAGGAGCATTCATCACTGTGCCAAATTTCCAAGGCTTAAAAAAGTTAGAAATCGTTACATACTGCACTTTGAGCTCAGCTCACCTACGAACACTTGCTCGTAGCTCACCAGCTGATTCCTCTGGAATTTTCTCAGAAGCCCCCAATACTAGCTCCAGAGAAGACAAGTTCTCCCTGAGCTGTACTTTTATTTTGTTAGCTGACAAGCACTTCTATGTAGCAGGCATTTGTTCAAAGTACTTTACAAACAGTAACTGATTTAATTTTATGAGCTTGATGCCACCCCTTGGAATATGGCCCGTGGTCTTATTCTACCCAATCCCTTCTTCGTTGTAAAATATGTCAGGTTTCACTCCCAAACTAAATGGTGAGCATTGATAGTAGTTGTTAACGGTGGGGAAAAGCTTTCAATGCACCATAGAAAATTTGCTGAAGGATATTAAAACAAACAAATGAACAAAAACCATTTGGAATTGTATTTAGGAGAAAAGAAAATAAATACCTTCCACCTCAACAAAGCCGTGTGGTTGTCAGAGGACATTTCCTGTCAGCGAGGCTCGATCCATGAGAAGAATCCAGATGTCTCTCTGCAAGACCAGATACCATTTTGCATCGCTTTCATTTCTACTGAAGCTTTGAAGTAAACAGGAATAGCACCAGCCCAAGTAAATTACCTGAGGACTGAGACATTTTTGACATAAGTCTTGAGGACAGAGCAACATATTTCTTTTCCTCCTTCAGAACACGAATATTTCATGTCAAAGCCGTGAATGACAGAAACGATGACGGACTGATTGGACAGCAAGCCTCACTCCCCTGACGCCAGATACAGACCAAAGTAACCCAGGCTGCCGCTTTCCAGAGTCTTGAGACCTGATTTGCATATATATTTAATTACCTGGGTACACTAGAACTGCACTGTTAGAACATTTTAATATTAGAATGACATGAGGATTACTAAAGCTAGCCCAATGAGGTAGACTGCCTCGATTAGAAGCCAAGTCTGGGTAAACCTGAACAAAACTCTTTGCCTCAGTATCCTCATCTGGGAGGTAATAATATAATAGAAACTTCGTATAATATACATTATGTAATAGAATGTATTAGAACCTTCTTCACAGATGTGTTGGAAAGACAAATGAGTTAATTCATCTAAAGCACTTAACACGGTACTTAACTCACAGTAAATCCTCAACAAATGCTAGCTATTCATACTACTATTCTCCCAGGTTATTTACATGAATTGAGCTAAATTTCTTTGTTAAACAGCAGATGCCATGTTTCCCACACCAATAGAAGCCCTCTATTCCCTGAAGTTCAGAAAAAAGAATTACCTTCTTCAAATCATCTTGGAAAATACTGCATTTGCTTTGAAAATTCGAAGTGTGCTGAAACTAAAATACTCAACACTTTGAAAGATCTGTAATTGGGAAGTTTTGGTGTAACCTTATGAATCTCAAATCTGTAGGACCACTTGACCCTTTGGTTCCACATTCACAGCCTCATCTTTGTGGGTTCATCTCTGTGCTTCTCTGTTTCAAGGTCTTAATTTTTCTGAAATTACACCATTTCAATTCTCTTTGACATACATGGAAGCCAAACAGTTGCCTGTGTGTTCCTTTTAAGTACCTGGAAATGGTAGGTCTTTGCCGATAAAATTTAATAAAGAGCCTTGAGATAAAGAGATAATTCTGAATTATCTGGGTGGGCCACGAATCCATACTTATAAGAGAAATGTAGAGAGAGGTCTGAGACACAGAACAGAAGAGGTGGAGGCAATGTGGCCATAATGCAGGGTGGGAGGGGAATGGCCACAAGCGAATGAATGCTGAGAGTCAACAGAAGCTGGAAGAGGGAAGAAATGGATTTTCCCCCTAGAATCTCCAGAAAGAGTGCTGGCTTGCTGGCAACATGAATCCAGACTTCGAGCTTCCAGAACGATGAGAGAATACACTGGGTTTATGGTCATCTGTCATGGCAGCCTTAGGTAACATCCAGCTTCTCCAATCTACAAAAGCTCACCCCGGCCCGCCCTATGTCAAAACAGCGCTGCAAGGACCAAATATAACAGTATGTGTGAAAATACACAGTTTAAAGTACTTCCGCACACTTAACATCATTTTTATCATTAGCACGTGGAATCCACAAACTCTTTTCTCCAATTGAAACAGTGATTCCAACTTTCATTTGCTTCACAACTTTACTGTTTTATCCTCCTCCTTTGGCTTATTTTTTTTTTCTATGATAACTAGATCTGCAGTCCTCATTTCCTCTCACTGAGTATCCAGTATGGCACACAGTAGACTCATCAGGAAAATCTGAGCCATATTTTTCATTAACTGGATGCCAGCAGAGGACACAGTCACAGAACTGATCTGAAAAAGAACCGTCCTTCTTCCAAAACAAATCAAAGTTACAGTCAAAATGCAAACATATTTAGTTGAAACAAGCTCACTGAGATAATAAGGAAAAGATTATGATAAATTAATATTCTCCTAGATTGCAATGAAACATCTCAAGTCATTAAACTACTTGCTCCAGAGATATTTAGCCTTCTATTTCAGTTTTAATAAAAGATACGCTGGACATATTTTGATGAAATCTGCCTCTCTGGGTTCCAGAAATAAACATTAGCTTTTCTCAAACTTTTCCCTGAAAACAACAAAAACTGAAACGACAAGAAAAAAAGGCTTTTCAAAGTAACTGAATGCAATTAGAGAAGCAGCCTTCCACACAGGGAGGCCCAGGAGAGCTCTTTTTTGTCAGAGACTCACTTCCTTAACTACATAAAGAAAAGACACTCAGAGATGGCACATCTGTCAAGAAGCATATTGAAAAAGCCAACTTGGATACTCACTTTCTTTTTGAAACTGTGTCCTTTTCCTATTCACTTCAACAATTGACTTTACCTACTCCCAGCAGTGATCAGATTTCTTTTTCCTTTTAAAGTAAGAATCTTCATTTGATATAATCTAGACTTAACTGGGTATTTAGCTCAAAGTGGCAAGCAATGAGTTTCCAAAGGGTCTTTTACAGTGGTATTCACATTTAAATTTGTTTCTAGAAACTGACTCTTTTCCCAAACCATCCTAAATGTTATTGGAAACTCAATTTTATAGGAAGCTTTGTGGAAACCAAGTGAGACTCCATTCTCACTCTTCTTTTGTCTTCTACACTCTCTGCACAATACCAACTACCATCTGAAAGTGCTGACAAGATTTTACCCTAAAATCTTTGAAATTCTTCAAATAGGTATTCTGGGACAATAGGGTCCCCCTCAATTTCATTTGTATCTTGCCCTACAATTACTTCAATTTCGCCCACATGTCTATAAAATTTCCACACACACATATGTAACACTGTTCCAAATCTATGGCTTACAAAGGAATTCTATGACCATGTCATACTACTGACAATGCCGTACACTCTTGCAAATTTTAACAGAGGAAGGACATAGGAAAGACTTTCAGTGGCATGAGCCATTAGTCTAAAATTCCTACAATTTGCCCTACTGAAAACTGACATTCTATGTCTTAAACTGTCCATCCTATGAACAGTTAAACCCCAAATTTGTGTCAGACATGTTTTTAGAAAATTTAAATGCATCAGTGAATTAAAGTAACAAAAATCTTTGCCCTCCAAAAGCTTACATTTAAATGAGCAATAGCGGTTCACTCTTATGCTGAGTGAAGTGCCATTTTTTGTATTTTATATATATTAACTCATTTAATCCTTACAGCAGCCTGATGAGATTGATGTAATTAGTATCCCCTATTTAGAGAAAAGAAAACTGGGGCAAAAAGAGCTAAGCGACTTGCCCAGAGTCATATGAATCAAGTCTTGGCTTTAAACTTCAAAGGAAAATTATAATGTAAACATTTACAAAAGACTATCATAGATGCTCAATGCTTTTGCTCAATGCTTCATTCAGTGCTCAGTAAAACCTGGTGAGTAAATTCTTCTTCACTAAACTATTAGAGGATATCTCAGTCCACATGGGCTTCTGTAACAAAATACCGCAGACTAGGTAGCTTATAAACAATAGAAATATAATTCTTATGGTCCTGGAGCCTGGAAATCTGACATTAGGTTGCTGGTATGCCAGAATGCTGGCCTCTTCTGGGTTGAGAATTTTTTGTTGTGTCTTCTTCACATGACAGAAGAGGACAAGGAGGCTATCTTGGGTCTCTTTTATCAGGGCACTAATCTCATGCATGACCTAATCACCACCCATAAGACCCATCTCCTAGTGCTACCTTAAAGCTTATGTTTCAACATACGAATTTTGGAAAGCCAGAAACATTCAGACCACAGCAAATGACTTTTGTTATGTAGTTTCTTTTTAGAACCCACATAACTGAAATTGTTAATATGATCATGATAGTATTTCCAGATTTAAAATTATAAAAATATAAAATTAATATTTTGGTATTATAAGAAAAGTGCAATTGATGGTAGTTTTACTATTAAACTACTGTTTTTCATAATAAAATTTATTTTAACACTTATCACAGGTCATAGCCATATATACATTATATTATTGTGTGATTAATATCTTTCTTGAGTTATTTATAGCCTCTATAATAGCAAAGACTTAACACAATAGCATAATGTCTTGTATACTATTAATTTATAGATTTAGCATTTACCTCTAGGTTACTTTGTAAACACAATAAGGATATTGACTACAGTATACAGTATAATTAACCAAATATACACACATTAATTTTCAATGAGAATTGTGTCCAACAAGAAATTACTACTGAACAAAGATGCCAAGACAATTTAATGGAGGAAGAAAGTCCTCACAACAAATGGTACTAAAACAATTGAATATCTTCATGCAGAAGGATGAATCTAAACATTTACCTCACTCTATACATAAAAAGTAACTTGAAATGTATCATAGCTATAAATGTAAGAAGTAAAACTTTAAACTCTTAGAAGACACCACAGAAGTAAATTATGGTCATTTTGGATTACGTAATGATTTTTTAAATTTGTCAAATACCAAATTCAAAACTTTTGTGCTTCAAACTACACCAGCAAGAAAGTAGGGGCGCCTGGGTGGCTAGTCAGATAGGCATCTGCCTTCAGCTCAGGTCATGATGTCAGGGACCTGGGATGGAGTCTTGCATTGGGGCTCCCTGCTTAGTAGGGAGTTTGCTTTTCCCACTGTACCTCCTCTTGCTTTTGTGCTCTCTTTCTCAAATAAATCATAAAATCCTAGAAAATAAAGTAAGTAAAAAGACAAACCACACACTAAAAAACATGTTTGAAGTCACATATCCAATAAAGAACCTCTATCTAAATATATAAAGAACCTTTACAACTCAAAAGTTAACAAGATAAACAACCTAATCAAAAAGTGGTCAAAATATTCAAATAGATATTTCACCAAAGAAGATATAGGAATCTTCTTTCTATATCATGGCCAATATGTGCATGAAGAGATGCTCAACATTATTAGTTATCAGGGAGATACTTATTAGAGCACAAGTTCTCACTTCATATGCACTGGGATGGCAGTGACCCAAAAGGCAGATGACAATGTCAAGTATTGGCAAGGACTTGGGGAAATTAAAAAGAACCTTCATTCCTGTGGGAATATAAAATGGTGAAGCTACTTGTAGAATATTTCCAACAACTTAGGTCAACTTGAACTTCATTCTCTGTTTTAGATTAAAATCAAGACACCATTTCACTTACAACTTCAGCAAATAAAAGACAAATATCCCATCTTCCCTTATTCTGCAGTGCATGAAAGGCAACACTAATCAGTCAATGAACTCCTCCCCCACCAAACCTACACACAACATCACAATTTTCTCGATAGAGAATGGGTACAAACATTTCCATTTGTCATATCTTATTTTTACTCCTTTTAGACTTCCTGTCAGTAATGCCCATCTTTTGTGATAATAATACATAGCCAATAGGTTATATAGTAATCTTGTCTATGAGCTTTAAGAGGTGTTTTGTGGAGAAGGGGAAGTTTCTTGCCCATATCTTACAACTGGACTACAGAAGCCATCATATAATGGATGTGGTCATAAATCTTGTCTTACACAAAAATCATATATTAAACTACTGGTTTAGTTTATTTTTAGTCAAATATTAGTTTCTTAGTCAAACATAATGTTAGAAACCTAAGAAAAGCTTGTTGCTTTAAAAATGTGATAAAGTCAGTTATAACATCTGTATGTTAACTCTGCAATAATTCTTGGGGGGCAATTGTTATTATGATATCATACATGTGTATAGGCATGTACCATGCATGTAATTATTTCATTTTAAGATTACCCAAGAGCAGTAAAGAATATATAGACCATTAAAAATCCTGATATGAAATCTCACTGCTTTCAACATCTTTATGCGATAAAATATTTATACAGCAAATAATATTCTCCTGTTGCTGTTGTTAATTCAGCCACATCAGCCTTTTGGGCATCAGTACTTTGGCAAGCTGTTCCATTCCTCTGCTATCAGTTGCAAAGGAAGACTCATAGCTGCAACATTAACCCCCTCCTTAATTCTAGCTCCTCACCTCTTGTGTTGAGATTATACTTATCACTGAATCTCACACAGATATCTCACAGGAACAGATTTCTTTCATTTCATCCTCAACCGAAATAGAACCCATAGCCTTGAGATCGCCTGCTGGGTACTTTGTTTTCAACTGCCTTAAATCTCACACTATATCCTCCACAGCTAAGTACAAAATCATGTCAGGCAGACCAAATTTCCTGGAATGATTTTAAATGCTGTTGTGTTCCACAATATTGTAAGTCAAATTGGCCTAATGCAATTGAATACACTGTCAGAGTAATAGAAAGTAAGATAAAAGTCTTCATTAAGGATCAAATGACTATTATATTACCTACTTGGTGTGTTCTTTTAAGATGCACTTAATACGCTTGTATCTATTGATAACAGCAATCCCGGACTATCAAAAAAAAATAGCGATCTGTCCCCATTCAAGTGATACCTCAGACGCCTGTTACCCACAGACAGCATGAACATTCGGTAACAAATACATCTGAGATCTGGCTGCCTGTGCCCAAATCCCATCTTTCCAGGGCACTCTGCGCCGTGGGTTGCCACCTTTGTAAAATATTCTGTCTATACAATTTGCCTTGGTGCTCTGCCTCCCTCTGGGTCATTAATATCAGCATGACAAAATACCCAATTAGGCTCCTCTATCTTAGCATAATTCTCTTGACAAGAAACAACACTGTGAACCTCTGTGTTAACATGAACAGGTGATAACGGGGGTCAAATACCTAATCACAGCTGCCAATATCAGAGAGTTACTTGAAACACAGAAATCTAAAAGCCAGCTATCTCCCTGAAGCTCCAGGGAGAGGAGTTTGCTTTTCTAGCTGCTCTTTCTGGTCATGCCACCAGCACTTTCTCTATCTATAGCTTGGCAGCCCATTAAAGAGAAAAATTCTTTAGCCAGTGTGGCAATAAAGTTGAATCATTGCTCCGTTAAGTGTCTCTCAAAGGCATTTGAAAGATGACCACTGTAAGATAAGTTTACTGCTGGTAAATGATCTATATTAAAGAGCGAGCTACACAACAGCTGGGATGGGATGGGCGAAGCTGATGGCAGCGGTAGTGAAGGGGCAAGTCGCTGGTTGCAAAAACAGCCACTGCTTCTGTGACCAGCGCTCTGCTGGACCTTGATAGGCAATATGGTTTGCTTGCACTGCTGCTAGTAGCATTTGCTAGCAAATGTCAGCTCGACTATTGCTTTGCATGTACTCGTGAAACAATCACTTTTCGAGGCAAAGATCATCATCTGGTCACTCAAAACTAAGCATAGATAACACTGAGAAAGTCAGTGAAAAAACGAGAACCTTACCCTAAAGTCATTTCATATCTAATGGAAGAGATGGAAGGATAAATAATTCTCACCAAAGAAACACACAAAAGCACAGAGCTTGCAGAGAGAACTCAATATACATTTTCTTATTGGATAAATGCAAATGCTGCCTTTTGTTAATTGTGTGATCAATGCTCAAGAACCTAATCTCTTCCTATGTCTGTTCAAGCAAAAGTAGACTACTACCCCCTAATGCCATTGTGAGGATTAAGTGAGAGTACTTAGCCCAAAAAAAAAAAAAAAAAAAAAAGTGAAAAGATTTGTACATGGTACCTGATAAATGTTAGCTTTAAAAAATTCTAATAAAGCATAAAGAGCAGAAGCACAAAAACATACAGAGACAATTACTCTGGAATCAGAAATTCAAGCACTCTGGAATCAGAAATTCATACAACAGAAAGGATAGACCTTTAGAATGAGTAGGGAACATGCACAGTTGTCTGGGAAGCCTTTGAGAAATAGGCATGGTTCGATGGAGAAAAGGGCACAAGATTTCTAAGGGGAGCAGGGAGAGAAAAATAATTTTAATGAAGAAGGGGTAGTTGTTAATTTGTCAAGTACAGAATGAAACCATGAGGAAGGATTTAATCTAATTAAAGGACAACTACAGCATAACATGATCAACCCTAGATTCAGAAGTTCTTATTCTGATGCTATTGTACTGATGAAATACAGAAGCTGAACTAGAAATGATCCAAAGCCCCTTCCAGACCTAGCTTATGATTCTAAGATATTCTTAACATGAAATTCTTATCATAGTACTTGTTTGATCAAGAATTTAGAAAGGTTCATTAAAAGTGCATTATTTTAAGAACCTGCTTCAATTTGTTCTTCTGTAATAGCTCATTTAATTCCATGATTTTCATACCATTGCTGAAATTAAAGTGTTCAGAATTACGTTTAAATTCTCTGCTTTTATTTAACTCTCACATTCCATCAGTCAAGTCCTGTTGACTGTATATCCATAAATTCAAACACAAAACTTTGTTTCTTCCTACCCAAAGTCCTTCTTCCAACTTCCTCAAATTCAATTCAGATTTGATTTAATAAATGCTTACAGAGGACTTCAACTTCTAAGTATGAAAGACCACAATATTACCAGTTCATACCCAAGACAAGGAATAGAGTGAACATTTTCAAAAAGACATAAAACGCACCCCGGGAACCTGATAGATAATATTAAACAGTCCAACACAACACAAAATCCTGGATGCCGTGTGTGTGTGTGTGTGTGTGTGTGTGTTTACATGAAATTCTACAAAAGGCAAAGCTGCTCTTTTCTAGAGCAGATTAATGGTCACATTAGCCAGGGTTCAGGAGTGGACAACTGTCAAGGAGCATAAGGAATATTTTACGGAGAGGGAAGTAGGTTGTACCTAGGTTGTGAGCTGGTTAAATGGCTGTATATAATTAGTAAGATTCATTATACTACATACCTAAAATGGATGAATATTATTAAAGTAAATATCTTAATTAAAAATAATTTTAATACTTATTGAGTAAATTATCCCTAGACTTGGGATTTAGCATCAGAGATACAAAAGTGAATAAGATATATAGCTACATTACCCCTTTAAGGAGATCGCAATGTAGTAAAAGATGTCAGCATGTAAACATTACAATTACAGTACCGTGCAGAGGAAAGAGTCATTGGTAATAAAGAATAAGAGAGCCACAAGTTAATCTTACAACCTTTCATAGAATTCGTATGAGTACCCAAACTGGAGGTTTATAGTAGATTCTGGTAAATGAATCAAATATCTGTGACAATTGACTACAATCTCAATTTTATTTTATTTTTTTAAAGATTTTATTTATTTGACAGCGAGAAACACAGCTAGAGAGGGAACACAAGCAGGGGGAGTGAGAGAGGGAGAAGCAGGCTTCCCGCCAAGCAGGGAGCCCAATGTGGGACTCGATCCCGGGTCTCCGGGATCATGACCTGAGCCGAACGCAGTCGCCCAACCAACTGAGCCACCCAGGTGCCCCTAGAACCTCAATTTTATTAATGGGGAGTAGCAGTAGGCATGAACTTATTCCTGATGATCCAAGGAAGGTGTACAAGATACGATGGCAGTAGACTGGGATGGGTACATTGCGTAGAGTGGGCAATGGAGGGATAGAATTCAGATGTGTTTACTTTAGAATTAGTAGGAGCATGAGTCTTTAGGTAGTTGCTGCTCTTGGTTTTCAGTTATCCGCTGATCTAAAAATACTGAGCCAGAATGTCTCAGTTTTTACTGCTGATTAAAATAAGTAGTATTACCAGAACACCTGGATGGCTTAGTCCCTTAAGTGTCTGCCTTCAGCTCGGGTCATTGTCCCTGGATCCTGGCATCAAATCCCAGGCACACCCACTTCCTGCTCAGCTCAGTGTTCAGCAGGAAGTCAGCTTCTCCCTCTTCCTCTGCCCCTCCTCCTCCTTATATACACACTCGCAATAAAATCTTTAAAAATAAAATAAAATAGAATGAAATAAAATAAGTAGTATTTTTAACATACCAAACTGAAATTTTCATGAAGCTCTCTGATCTCTATTTGAGAGTTTTTCGTGAGCTAATAAATGTTGGGAGATGATTCTCTGTACTTTCCCATTTCTGGACAATCTGAGCTTTCTCAAAAAAGGGAATTGGTTAAAGGGTGACTGAGAACAAATATGATGGAAGCTAGAAATAGTGTATTGCTCCAGAAAGATTTAAAGATATCTCCCCTGGAGCCATTTTCTTATATTTCAGGGAGTCTGGAGAACTTTTGTTCCACCTCCCTGGAGAAGAACTGTATACTCTAGAGAGTAAAGGTTTCCTTCTCCCTCCCTGTAGAGGCCACAGTGGGTTGGGATGTCAACCTTTCTGTGTGAGCTCAGAGTTTCATAATTTCAGAGTTCCCCTCCTGAGATATAATCCCATCAGATGTACATCAGGTCTTTACCATTTGCCCCCCAAAAGTGGGAACTCTGGAAACGAGCATGAAGATAATAAACAAATTAATAAATGATCTGTTTTTATATCCAGAGACTTTGTATGTCTCATCAGAATATGAACATATGAGTTCTTATGTATAATTTATGTCTATATAAAAATATATTAAATATGTATATGATAAATATGTGCACAGTTAACATGAAAAAACATTGTTAAAGAAGTTGTGTTGGCCATTGTGATTCAATCTCCCTAAACATCTCTTATACCTTCTCCCCACCACATTTTACATATCAATATTACAGTTTCAGAGCAGGACTTGTGGTTTTGTAAACCAATCATTGGATTCATTTGTCTTGTTGGTTGTGACTTTAAATCATCAGCACAGGGATCTCTGGAAAAACGGGTTCAGGAATGAGTAAATGATGGACTTAAGACTAATGATGCAATGAGAATTTTGCTGGAGAATTATGAAAAATCTCCTTCCCTTTAAGGAAGCCACAGAAAGGGGTGCCTGGATGGTTCAGTTGGTTGAGCATCCGACTCTTGGTTTTGGCTCAGGCTCAGGTCATGATCTCAGGGTTGTCGGATGGAGCCCTGTGTTGGGCTCTGTGCTTGGCAGGAAGTCAGTATGAGGATTCTCTTCCTCCACCCCTCCTCCCACTCACTCATGCTTTCTCTCCCTTTCTTGATCTCTCAAATAAATAAATAAATCTTTAAAAAAATTTTAAAGACCACAGAAAGATACACACTTCTTCTTGGCTACTTGTGGTAATCCTACAACTTAAAGGGGAACCAGCAGAAACCACATACTAAGAAACCTTAGTATGAAGCAGAAACCACAGAAGGGAATTCAGGTAACCAGGGAAAACCCTGAGTCCTTGATGACTTAAGGATCAGCCAACTGCAAAGCTTGTGCTATTTTGTGAGCCAATTAATCTCATTATTGTGTTAACTCACTTGATTGGAGTATTGTGTTACAAGTAACTGAATTTATCCTGATACATATTTGATAAAATGTCTATGGACAATTAATTCTGAGAATCTCTATTTCTAAAGCAGGTTGTATACAATGCAAAACTTCCTGCAGGATTAATCCTATCTGAAGAAGAATATAATTATACTAAATAAATGAAAAGGTATAACTGAAAAGGAAAATGATTTTAATGAATAAGGGAAGAGATTACAATAAATAAATAGATAAGTAAATAAATAAAACATATACATATATTATTGGCTACCCAGCAAATAGCTGTCAAAAAGAACGTCTTTTCTTTCTTAAGAGAGAAAGAAAATTTATATATACCTAATTTATACAGATTGATAAATTTATACACAGGAGAGAATTTTAAAGTTTTCTATGAGAAGAGAAATAAGTAGGAGAATTAATCAATGCTAAAGCATTGTCACTAAAACAATAAAGTCAAAAGAATCAAAGGAATGAAAGAACATTAGAGCCTAAAAGAAAAACCTAGTATACATAAGAATTAATATGAGCTAAAGACAAAATATACAAATGATGGATAGACTATTCATTCAGCCAGTCAATAATTAATGTACCAGTAATGTTCTAAGAGCTGGTGATACACTGGCAAGCAAAATATACAAAAGCCCCTTCTTTTATTGTGCTTTATATACCATTTATTACTTGAGGAGACTACTGGTTAGTTGAAAAGCATTTCATTTTGAAGATCACCTTACAGATATTGCTAAAATAAAATATGGAATAAGAAGCTAAATGTTAGCCTTAAATGGAGATACTCAATCATATTTGAATAAATAATGCTCATTAAGGTAGTGACAAAAATAGACATTTTCTGATATTAAAAAATTATTCGCTTTTAATATATCAAAGGCAGTTATTTTTTAAAAGGTAAAGATATTATCTTTAATAAATATATGCTGCATATTTATAGACAAAATATATAATATATGGAATATAGTTCAAAATTACCCAGCTGAGGAGAGACAAAGGAGTGGATGAATACATGAATACAAGAAACAAATTTGACCAAGAGTTGACAATTGTTGATCTAAAATTGTGAGTGTATGGAGTTCACTGTACTATTTCTTCAGGCCCCATAACAAGAAGTTTTTAATGGTAAATTATAGCGTATTAATTAACCAAGTCATAGTTTGAACCATCAGTTATAAGGGCAAAACGAAAACCAAACAATAAAGGCTCAATGTAAATTAATTCAGAAAAATAGTTGATAAAATGATACCCAAAATGACACCACCTACCAGAAAATAGAATGTATTTTTAGTTACCACAATTCCCATTTCTATATCAAACATAGTATTTTCTTATCCAAAAGGATGATCAGCTACCTTTCCCCAAGTATTTTGAAGTATATCTTTTTTTTTTTTAAGATTTTTATTTATTTGACAGAGTGAAACACAGACAGAGGGGGAACACAAGCAGGGGGAGTGAGAGAGGGAGAAGCAGGCTTCCTGCCGAGCAGAGAGCCCGATGTGGGACTGGATCCCAGGTCTCCAGGATCGTGACCTGAGCCGAAGGTAGTCACTCAACCAACTGAGCCACCCAGGGGCCCCTGAAGTATATCTTAATTAACAGAACGTTTCAATCATTAATTCTGCTACAGTGTTAGGAAGTTGAAAATGGAATATTGTAGTCTAGGCTGAACAGAGAGGTTCTTGTATCTCACTAATACCTGACTTCTAAGCAAGGAAATGACTTAGTCCCATTGACTAAACTTGCTTCCTTCACCCTCTTGAAAATGAATATGTTTTTGGTAGCTTCACTGTTTAATTATTTAGGCTCAAATTTTTAGAGTCATCTTGAATTCTCTTTGTTTCTAGCTCCTCAAGCCCAGTTTCAAAGTCCTATAGACTCTACCCTAAAAAAAACTTTCACACAATCTGTTTCTTATCTCAGTTCAGGCCTCCTTGATATTTGTAAAGCATCTTTTCTCCCCAGTATTGTTACATACTTTGTCTATGTGATTCATCCTAAAGCACAGATTAAATCATATTATTCTTTGATACAAATTCAGATATGCTTTCCCATTGTCTTTCCAAGGGAAGTGCAGTAAGTGGAGGAAAAAAATTAGGAAGAGCATTAGAAAACATGAAGTTGAGTCCTATCTACATAATTTACTCAGTGAACTTTTGGAGAAGACAAGTTATAATTCAAATAAAATAATATAAATGCAAGTATTCTGTATAAATTGATGGTGACTCAACATGATACTGATTATATATATATAAAGGTAAGGTATCACCTTACTATGTGTCAGACACTGTTTCAGGTACTGTGTGTATACATCCATGAAAATAATAAAAACTCTCTGCCATTGGGAGCTTTATAATTTAGTGGAGAGAGATAGTAAACATGATAAATAAATAACAAACATGGTAAACAATACCTTATCAGATGTATTCAAAGGTGGTAAATAATATGGAGAGGAATAGCAAAATCAGAGGAATTCAGAGTGCCATGGCCGGCCTTCCTGAGAAGGTGACTTGTGAGCACATGTTGAGGGGGAGAGGGAGTGAGCCTGGGGAAAAAAAAGTGTTAGGGGAGGGGCGCCTGGGTGGTTCAGTAGATGAAGCATCCAACTCTTGGTCTTGGCTCAGGTCATGATCTCAGGTCATGATCTTGGAGTCATGAGATCGAGCCCCATATCAGCCTCTGACCAGCCCCCATCCCTGCTCACTCTCTCTCTCTCTCAAAAAATAAAAAATAAAAAATAAAATAAAGTGTTAGGGAAGAGTAGGCAGATACAAGGTCACAGAGTACTGATGCAGTATATGCACCTTGGGACAAAACACGGGGAGCCATGTGAGCCACTTGGGGTCATGGATATTTACTCTGAGGAAAGTACAGAACCACGGGAGGCTCATTTCTGAAAGACCTCTATGGCGGTTCTATTGAAAAGAAACTAGTGGGTGAAGGGTGAACACAGAGAGATGATGTAAGAGCTGCAGTCAGCCAGGGACAAGATGATGATAGCTTGCAACAAAGTGGCCATAAGTGGGAAATGAAATCTAAAAGCTTTCCTTAAAGCCTTATATAGGGAATGAAAACAGTGAGGCTGAGCAATTGGAGGATGGAGTTGCCATCAACTGATTTGGGGAAATTTGCAGGTGCTGGAGATCAGGAGTCCAGTATTGGGCATGTTAAATCGGAGATGCCCAGGAGATGTGGACATGGAAATGCATAACTCTCCCAAGTGATATGACAGTGACCAGTAGTGTACTAGGTCTCTTATGTACATCACCCTATTTGAGAGGATTCTCACAACTATATTCATAATTTGTACCCAGATGCTGATTAACTTGCTCTAGATCACGGCACTAACAGAAGGAAAATCTGGTATTTGGATCCAGTCTTCAGCCCACCCAAAATACACACCTTACCCTCTAGTCTACACAGCCTCCATATTAATAAATGAGAAAATGATACCAAAGTGTCATGGTTCTCAGAGTTTATTACCCTGCCAAAAATTGGCCAACTATTAAATATGACAGTAGCTAAGTTGGGGTGAATTGCAAAAAAAAAAGCAATTTTCCAAATTCGCCACACTGTGCCCCAAAGGAAGAGCAGGAAATCAAAATTTGGCATCAGGCCAACCTTAGAGCTTTCATCATTTTAATCTCCAAAGATCATTATTCAAACTTTAAGTAGCTTATGTGATTTAACTTCATAGGTCAGACCAGAAAGTCAGCAGTGATTTGGAGAAAGACCTTACCATTGTGTTCAATGACATTGCATATTGGCAGGAAGTAAGCATTTATGTAATTATTTTGTGTAATCCTTACATTCCTGTTGGTATAAGCCAGAGGAAAGAAAAATGTATAAATAATGATCATGTTCTTTAGTGTGAAATTGCACAAAATGCTGTCCCACTTCTGTTGCCTTCTTTCTGCTAAAGTGGAATTAAGCCACTGAAATACTTACCACCAAGGGAAAATGAGAAAAAAATTTTTTTCTTACAATGAACCAAGAGATAGGGGTATCTTTTCATTACATTTCCATTTTGTTTCTCTGGTATTTAATTTCCCCTTGAAATAGTGTGTATTTGTAACACCAACAAAGACACAACTGTATTCTTTGAAGAAATTAAGAACTAGAGTGATAATCCTAAATTCAAAATTGCTGTCCCTATTTATTAATCATTATAATGACCATTAATTTTGTCTGTTCTCCTAACTGGCCTTGACCTGCCAATAAAAAATGTGAGCTCTTGAATGGAAATAAAAGGAAAAACATACTGTTTCTTCTATATTCTATTTAATTAGAATTGGCTTAGTTTTTTTGCTACACAGCTAAGTCATTTAAAAATCAGTAGGATTTGTTAGTCTAAACAAAGATTAGAAAGTTTGATTCATATGTATGATAATTTATACTTGAATAGTGCTCCTTTATCTTAGTTATATCATATCTATCCAAAATACTAAAAAAAAAAAAAGATGGCCCTTAAGGTATCAATCCACTTTTAGAGGTCTGGCAAAAGACCGAGAGTAGATACCAAGGGATTCCCAATCCTGTGGCAGACTGCAGTGATCAAGGATATTGTGAGTATATTAGTCAGGGCTCTCTAGAGAAGTAGAAACAGGAAAATATATATGGAGAGAGGGAATGGGAGGGTGGGAGGTGGGGGAGGGGGAAGAAAGGGAGGGAGAGAGATTTATATTAAGGAACTGCATCAATTAGGAGGACTGGCAAGTCGGAAATTTGCAGGGTAGGTTGTCAGGCTGGAGACTCTGAGAAAAGGTGATATTGCATCTGGAGTCCAAAGGCCAACTGCTGGCAAATTTCTTCTTCCTCAGAGGACCTTGGTCTTTTTCTCTTTCTCTTTCAACTGATTGGATGAGGCCCACCCACATTAGGGAGGGTAATTTTGCTTTACTCAAAATTTACTGACTTCAAAGTTAACATCATCTTTAAAGGAGCTTCAGACTGGTATTTTATCAAATACCTGGGTATCACTGCCTAGCCAAGTTGATATAGGTGTCATAAACAAGAGTAGGCCCTTTAATTAAATGCACAGGTGAACAACAACAGAAATAAAAACTAATGACTTACAGTTTAGTTGACAATTTAAGTGGTATTAACTAGACCAGTAGATTTTAAATTGTGGCCCCTGGACCAGAAGCATCACCATCATGGGACCTTGTCTTGGGCCCTATCCCAGACCCACTGAATCAGAAACTTGAGGATCTACCCCAGCAATCTAGGTTTTAATAAGCCCACTAGGTAAGTCTGATGCTAGAGTCTAAGAGCCAGTGAATTAGACCATTGCTTGCATCACTGTAAAAGTCATACATTTCTACTTATCTATTTTAGGCTGAATTTTTAATTGTTCTTATTCATGAACAATCATTCATAGAGTGTCTACTATGTGCCAGGCTCTGTGCTGGGTTTTTTCTGGAGTAATAAGGTGTGGCAAGCAGAGAAGGGAGGCTGTTGGAGAGAATTTGGCCACTCTGTATCAGACTTTACTTGCCATGTTAAGGTTTGTTGGTTGGTTTGTTTAGATGCTGACAATTTACTAAATTTTTAAAAATAGAAGTTCAATAATCAAAAAATAATTCTCATAGCAACATGAAGACGTAGGGTAACTGGGAAGTGAGATGAGAGAAATGCCTATTAGAAGAGGTGGGGAGCAAACCATCCAGAGAAGAAAGAAATAGAGGGGAACCAAGATCATGGTGATGACAGAAATATGTTCAGTGGGAACAAGGCATGGAATGGGTAAGAGGCTTGAAGAGGAGAATACAGAGGACACTAAGGGTCACCTCAGAAGCACACATGTACCTGCTCATATGATGTAAATTAGAAATGGAAGAAAATATCTCTATATAAGTAATAGATTTGGCTTCTTTGGTATAGAAATAGCAGTTAAAGCCATGGGAGCACATAAAATTGCACAGTTAAGAGTATGTCAACCATGATTTTCAAGCATCCTGAGTCATGGGGAAGGGGCAGTGGCCATGGTTTTCATCAGTAGTATCTTTGTTCAATGACACACATACACCTCATGCACATTCAAACAAGAGAGCTCCCCGACATCTCAGCTGAGGAGACGGGCACATACAGGGTGTGGCTGCATTGCAGAGAATGTGGATGAAAAGAGACAGATATATTCCTGCAGTAAAAATAAGAAAACAAGGAATATCGAGGTAGAATCTGATAGAAAACCAAAAACTCAAAGACAAAGGAAGAGAAGGCAAAAAGGAGGCTAATTTTCTCATAGCTTATGTTATTAGCACACTAATAATTTCTATTTTTCCAACAGGAAGAATAACATTGAAAACAAATGATCCCCTAGTATCTTAAAAGGAAAAGTTTTGTCTAATGATCAGGGACATCCTCTGAGGACTATTTCAGCAAATATTTCTACCAACATATGGAATGATCCAAACAAACCAGGTTTTTTTAATAAAATAAAAATTTTATTAAATTTTTTAATAAAATAAAAATTTTATTGAATTTTTTAATAAAAATAAAAGAGAGAGAACATGCACAGGGGAAGCAGCAGAGGGAAAGGAAGAGAGAGAATCATCAAGCAGATACCCCACTGAGCCAGAAGCTGAGGTGGGGCTCCATCCCACAACCCTGAGATCATGACCCAAGCTGAAATCAAGAGTTGGACCCTTAACCATCTGAGCCACCCAGGCACCCTCTGTGCTCTTACTCTCAACAGGAGTCATTTTTATTTCACCATAAAAAAATGAACTACAGGAGTGGTAATGAGATGAAGAAAGATGTTTGTGAAGAGAATAAGAAACACTACTAAAGCCCAGAAATTTCTCAAACATTGGTCAATAAATTTTAAAAAAGTAAATTGAAAAAAGACACGTTGGTTCTAACTATACCATGATCAGGGTATATGTGATTGGAGACTCTGAAAATCGAGTAGAACAAGAAAATTCGGACCATTCCAAAAAATTATATCTGGTAAATTCTACAGCCAGCTGTGTAAGTCTGAGAGACAGATGAGATGGTTGATTTTAAAACAGAAGGTGATGAAAATAACAGCTGGGTAAAACACTGAGGGAACATAACAAAATGCCCAAATAACATTTTCAAAAGCAGCTCAATTAAAAAAAATCTTCAGAACTCAATTTTCAATTCAAACTCCCCTTTTGACTATTTCAGCATGTTTATTTCAGTGTAACAAGAATTTTATGAAAAATAAAAGTAAAAGGAATATTTTTAGAGAGACGAGTATGTTATTCTTCCTGAAGTTCTATAAGATCATTTTTATTAGGCCCATTGTATATGGACCAGTGTATGTAGATATACCCATATCTAACTATAGATATTATCTTTATAAACTTGTCTAAGAAAATCCCAACTTGTTTTTATCTAAGTTTAAGATATCGACAAGCATTTGATCTTGATGGTCCCAGTAAAATGTGATAGTAAACATACGAACTATTGCTTTTCTTTGTTTCCTTTTTCTCTGTTGCCCAAACTTAAAGGAACATTGACCAAGATTAGAACTTTTTTGATTTGGCCTTCTCAGTGCTATCAAGAATGAATAAGGTCAGTGTTTAATTCATATGTTGATGCATATGAAATGCATATATGTGTAATACATCCATTATTTATGATCTTAAGCAGTAGTAGAAGTGGTAAAAGTTTTAGAATTCTAATTTCTTTAATTCTCTGGGTCTCTAGAAGAATGGATTCTAGAAGACAAATATATTACCTAGCTGTGATATGGCTAATGTACTGTAAAACTTGGAATCAAATGTAAAAGAAATGAAAATCTCTTTATATCTTTATTTAGATATGTAGATATATATGTTCTATATATCTAGATCAATAGACTACATAGATACAGATAGATAGATACAGATATAGATAAAGATGCACATATAATCAGGTATGAAATCATAACCAAAAAAAAATACTGAATACAAATTTCAGGTATTCTTTGTTGAATGTTGGGCCAATGTTCTAATCTGACACAAAAGAGAAAACACTAAATGGCAAGTTAGAGTGTATAAAACATTAAGTTTTTAATTATACTGTGATAAAATTAATTTTAGTCACTCAGTGGTTCAAGTGACCAATACAAATATTCCAGTGTCTATGAACTAATTACCTAAAATATATCATTTTTATATTTATTTATAGCTATTCTCAGTACTTAAAACAGTGTCAAAAATATTATAGGAGATCAAGAGATAATTCCTGGAAAGAAGAAAATTATTTTCAAGCTTTATAGAAGCATCTACTGGCAAAAACTGATAGAAGCAATTCTTAACTATTTATTGAAACAAGAACCTCTATATGATATATCTCTACCAAGTCACTAAGAGTCAGGCTATAAACTTAGGTGTTCAGTAAAATGTTTTTATTTTATTCAACTTTTAATATAGACTTTCTTTCCTCCAGCATTCTCAATTAATAAGGTTCTACAATTCATCCTATTGCAAATATATAACATTATTCTGTGTTCAGTCTTGAAATAGAGTGTATAGTGGCATAAATATCATTGTATCTATTCCAATTTATGATTACTCAAATATTTGTCAGGGACACACAAAATGGAATGAAAGAAAACATGATCAGTATTGACTTCTTATGCATGAAATATTCTGCATTAAATCATTCTCACATGGGGTGGTCTACATAGAGGCTAAGAAATCTTTGTACTATTAAAGGAAGTTTTTTCTTTTATGATCACTCAAGAGTTTAGGGTTCTACACTTTAGCCGCCTTCCAAAGAGAATTTTCTTTTTGTTTAGTGGGAATATGAGTACAATCTTAGAATGCTACAAGAATAAATATATTTCCATAAGGTAAAGAAATAGACTCAATACCAAGATCAATATTTAGAATTGAACTACAATGAAATGAAATGAAATGAAAATGTTTAAAATACCTATTTACACTATCAACAGCACAAGACTTTCCTGATTTTCTTTGGCCTTGCAGTCAGGAAAAAAAAAAAAAGATTATTTTTATATTGTGATTTTTAATAAACAGATACTATTCTAAAATGTAAGCTGTTCAAAATATATGAGAGTACTCTTTGGATAAATTAAAATTTTAACTATTTCTACTGTAAAACCTACATAACACAATTTATTTTCTTCATTTTCTGACCCAAGTCTCTCAAAAGAAACAAACATCTAGGATTACCATTCAACATGGATGGATATGTTTTGAAAGAGGCTAATCTTACTTGAGTCAAATTAAATAGGGTTAGACATGAAAGTCCACATGAATAGTCTATTTCCTGTTCCTTCCCAGCAAAGTAGCAGCCTACAGAGGCTCTGAGCCCACAGCTGTCCTGTTCCCTGGGCCCAGGCCTGATGAAGGAGTCTTTTGTTCTACTGATAAGTGATACATTGTGCACTGCTCAGGTGCTCAGAACAAAAAGTGTAGGGCACACAATGAGCCTCTCTGCAATCAGTTTTAAGAAGATGAAGCATAAAAGTAAAACTCGCTTTACCTGAGATGTGTTTCTTTCAGCGAAACTTGCCTTGTCCATTCTAAAGGAAAATATCATTTTGTCTGTTTTTTAAAAGCTTACTCTATAGTTTGCTTCTCTCCCCAACCTCCCTCCAACCCTCCCCACCACCACCCAATTCTGGGACAAAAGAAACAGGAACAGAAGGTCTTTTTTATTAAAATGTTTAAGTTGGGTGACTTGCTGGCTTTTTGAAGGGGATTTCTGGAATGACTCTATCGCTGATAAATTGCCTCAATATGCCTAAAAACAATCAGATAGATCAATGATTTCATTTAGTTACCAATGTAGAAATAAGGTTTTTAAATCTCTTCTGTATGTTCTTAAACTCACCTAAAACATTTTACTTTTATGCAACATATTTCTAATGTAAAAAAAAGGTATAACATAAATAAGTCATTTAATAAATATGGATAAGAATGTACACATAATTTATAATAAATAAAAATCCACAAGAATGCTTTAAAAATCAGTGTAAGATATATAATTTGCTTAATAAAATTATGTCTTGGGCATCTGGGTGGCTCAGTGGGTTAAAGCCTCTGCCTTCAGCTCAGGTCATGATCTCAGGGTCCTGGGATGGAGGCCCGTGTCGGGCTCTCTGCTCGGCAGGGATCCTGCTTCTTCCTCTCTCTCTCTGCCTACTTGTGATCTCTCTCTGTGAAATAAATAAATAAAATCTTTAAAAAGATAAAATAAAATAAAATTAAAATAATCTATACTTAAATTATAAAATAAAATAATCTATACTTAAAATAAATAAATAAAATAAATCTTAAAGAAAATGTTGGTATTTTTACAGAGATGTTCTATGCTTGAGCCACAGTGTAAAAAGCATTGGAGGGTTGTGGGGGTAGGAAATCACCTTTTTCCAGTCTCCTATCAATAGATAAAAATGTCCCAACAAGAACATCTTGCTTGACCAGAATGGAATGTGCAGTGACTACAAGCCACACTGGTCTATGGCTTGGCAAGTGCACTCCATCAAGGAAAGAAACCATAGATCATTATTGAGAATTACTGCCACAATTGCACAGGTTAATGCTGTTTGGATATCAATAAACTGAGCTTTTCCCATCCACACTCCCTCCATATCAAGTTATTGCATTTTTAGGATTTACAACTCCATGATTATTACAACCACTAAGATCAGTTAAGAATGTATTTTCAAAAAAAAGAAAAAGAAAAGAATGTATTTTCATATACCATTTCCATGCTGAGTATATGTGTGAAGTATTTTTTGCATAATGAATAGATGGGTCTCCAACATGTGACTTAATATGATGTGTTTCCAATGGTTCTTTAGCTTTTAGATGCACCATTAACACTGTCTACTGAGTTATTAAAATCTATCAAATGTGCACATGCATTTTATACACAGTATGAGTGTGCATAAAACATTTCTATACATTATACATAGGTGACTGGTGGGCAGGATTTGTTGTCTATTTTGCTTGTTTATTTTATTAACCTAAAATATCAAGAGCCTGGAACAACAGCTGGCAAATGGTGGGGTACTATTTGCTTAATTAAAAAAATAATTAATTGGCAATGAGATGGTAAATACAAATCTTGAAGTTAGGGAGAAACTTCTATAACTTATCCTTAGTCACATCCTGAATATTAATATTGATTCTATTTATTACTTTATTCCATATTTTACCCAAATTAAATATTTTTCATTTCTTTTACATTTGATTCCAAGTTTTACAGTACATTAGCCATATCACAGCTAGGTAATATATTTGTCTTCTAGAATCCATTCTTCTAGAGACCCAGAGAATTAAAGAAATTAGAATTCTAAAACTTTTACCACTTCTACTACTGCTTAAGATCATAAATAATGGATGTATTACACATATATGCATTTCATATGCATCAACATATGAATTAAACACTGACCTTATTCATTCTTGATAGCACTGAGAAGGCCAAATCAAAAAAGTTCTAATCTTGGTCAATGTTCCTTTAAGTTTGGGCAACAGAGAAAAAGGAAACAAAGAAAAGCAATAGTTCATATGTTTACTATCACATTTTACTGGGACCATCAAGATCACATGCTTGTCGATATCTTAAACTTAGATAAAAACAAGTTGGGATTTTCTTAGACAAGTTTATTTCTCTTGATAATCCAAAGGCCACAAGCTACACCCCACCCCCCACCCCCCCACCCCCCCACCCCCCCGGGGTTGTTTGGAAGATCTTAAATGATTCTAGATGAACCACCTCTTTCCAATCCTTTTCTCAAGTCATGTACTTATTAAAAGAAAGTGTGTTGCTTGATAAAATCCTACTGGAACAAGAGTAAAATCCAAAATCTGTATCAGAGATTTTATTTGAAGTTCACCTTTTGAAATAAAAACACTCCATTCTGAACATGCCAGCAAGCTCTCAATAAATGAAGGATTCAAGAGTAAAATCTTAGGAATGGGAAGAGAAGGAAAGAAATGCTGAATTTAACAATTATTTTTTATATTTTATGTAAGATACCTGCATATATATATATGAGGAGAGACAGTCAGCTCTTACATACGTCATGTTTACTTTCCCTCCTGCAATGGCATACCTCAATAAAAAAGGCTATAATTCAGTGGCTAGAAAACACTACTACATAAAGAAGCCAAGTTGAAAGTATTTTTCATTATCTTTGAGAACTTTCTCCCTGCTTGAATCAGCTTATGTTCCTTTGTTCTAGCAACATTTGATTCCATCATCTTGAAAGTGTAGAGACCTTGCTTCCTGGTGCTTAGTTTTCCTATCAATATCCACAGGAAACCAAACCATCCTAACCCTTGTTGTTCACATAGGAAAGACCCCAATGCAAACATGAAGTACGGAGTCCTACCTTTGTTACGGAAACTGGACTGGATCCTGGCGGAAGAACCAAGCGGTACTCAGCAACCTTGCAGGATCGGAGGTTTGTTTAACGCTGGCGGGCTCAGGCGAGAATCATCTTCAAAGGTCTGAACCCGGAGTTGAATCAGGGAGGGTAATTTATACCCCTCTACTTCCGCATACTTGGTACTTTTTGGGGCGCGCCGGAAACAGGTCCGAGAGAAGAACCCGGAAGAGCTCCGGGGCAGTGGCTGGGGCCCCTTTGCTGGCTCAGTTGGCCATCTTAGAACACAGATTTTGCCTTACCACCTTTCCTTAAAACTCTGGACTTTTGAAGTAAAATGGGAGGACTGACAAACTAGTACATCCTGATACTTAGTAAGACTTAATGCTTATGTATTTCAGTTTCCCACTCTATAAAACAAAGTAGATACCAAATAACTCCTGGTTTTAAAGATGGCATGAGAAGCAAGATGAAAGTAAACTTTATAAATTCTGAGGTATTCTACAAATACTTTACACTGATAGCAAAATGAGACTTTATTAGCAGATACAATAGAACCTATCAGTCAGACTTCCTTCAAGTATTCCACCAGAAATGTTCTTGCACTTATTTCATGGAACTATCACCACTAAAAATGTATTTTGGAAATCTCTAAAAATCCCTTCAGAGTCTGATTCTCATCCTCATGAGAATATTAATCTTGTTAGATCATAACAAAAGACGGTTTTACCAAAGCTACTCATCAACGTTAATTCTCAATATTTGAGGCAGTCCCAATAGGTGCACTTAGGATTAACTTTAAGAAGAGTTTTGAAGGGCACCTGGGTGGCTCAGTCCATTAAGCATCTGCCTTGGGCTCAGGCCCTGATCCCAAGGTCCTGGGGTCAAGTCCTGCATCAGGCTCTCCCAGTTGGTGGGGACTCTATTTCTCCCTATGCCGCTCTCCCCAATGCATGTGCTCTCTTATCTCACAAACATAAATTAAAAAGATCTTTATTTTTTCAAACTTGTTATTTTATTTTATTAAAGATTTTATTTATTTATTTGACAGAGAGAAACCCAGGGAGAGAAGGAACATAAACAGAGGGAGTGGGAGAGGGAGAAATTGGCCTCCCGTGGAGCAGGAGCCCAGTGCCGTGCTGGAGCCTAAAATTCGGGAATCATGACCTGAGCTGAAGGTAGATGATTAACAACTGAGCCACCCAGGCACCTTAAATAAATAGATCTTTAAAAAAAAAGCATACTTTTTAAGGACACTGTTTAGATGGGAATAACACATGAGTATTGAGTTCCAGCTAATTTTATTTATAAATAGCTCACAGTTTTATAATACATTAAATATTTCATAATTTCCATCTCCCCACTAAGAGGACTGGAGTTAATATATTTAAATCAAAGTCTAACTTTTGCTAATAATGGATTGGTGATTTTTTATATATTCAACTAAGTAGTTAATCAATCAAGATATAATCAAACTAAGTAATTAATGATGGTTGGTTCCATAAACATCACCACCCCTTTTAGGTATCTTTAATACTGCACAACACTTTATAAAAGGCTTTTCTTCATTAAACTCTCATTAATTATTTAGTTTGATTGTATCATTGTGATATTGTGATATAATAAGAAATATACATTTGCTCTTTATCTTAAGTTCCTGGCATAAAATCTAAAGCCCTTGTAATTTCCTGAGTGGGAGGATCTAAAGGAGCATCTTCTGTTATTCATAATAAGCCCTTTTCAAAGTCATACCTGAGTTAAAGTAAATGAGATGATTCCTGGAAGATGGGGGCTGGTTACCTGAGAAAGCAATCATGGGTTTAGAGGGTTGAAAGTTTTATCCCCATTCCCCCACATCCAGGGAGGAGAGAGGGGCTGAGGGTTGAGTTAATCACCAATGACCAATGGGTTTAATCAATCACACCTATGTAATGGAACCTTCATAAAAATCCTAGATAAAGGGGTTCAGAGAACTCCCAAGTTGGTGAAAACCTCTACATGCCAAGAAGGTAACACCCCAAATTCCAAAGAGACAGAAGTTCCTACACCAGTAACCCTTCAGACTCACCCTGTGTACATCTCCATTTGACTGTCCATTTGTGTCCCTTATGCCATTCATTAAACTAGAAATAATAATTATTTCCCTGAGCTCTGTAACATGTAATAGCAAATTATTGAACCTGAAGAGGAATTCCTGGGAACCTTCAATTTGTAATTAAGTTGGACAGATGTGTAGGTAACATAGGAACCCTTTACTTGCAATTGGCATCTGAAGTTAGAGGCAGTCTTTTGGGATTGAGCCTGTAACCTAAGGGGTCTGTCTTAGCTCCAGGAAGTTACTGTCAGAATTGAATTAAATTGTAGGAAAAAACCTAATTGGTGTCTGCAGAAAACTGGGGAATTGCTTGGAATGAAAACCCCACACATTTGGCATCAGAAATGTGTGACGAGAGAAACAATCGTCCTCTAACTGTCCATTGCAAAGAACCCAATTTTTACAACATGACTGTAGATCAGCCCGGACCAAACACCAGCATCTTTTCTAATGAGAAAAAACTAGAAGAACAAGAAAAGGATGGCCTCTATTAATACTGCTATTTAACCTTGTATTAAACTTATTCAGCTATATATTTACACAAGAGAAAACATTTAATGCATAAAAACTGGAAAGGAAAAGATAAACTCTATTTTCAGATGATTCTACACTTATAGAATGATACATATAAGTTTATTTACTGTGGGCACTGTTTTGTAGTAGAAAAGGTCTAGCAATAATCCAAGTGCCTAGCAAATATTGGACTGGTTGAATAAACTAAGTTACCTCCCACTGTGGAATATTATGCAATTGTAAAAAGAAGAGGAAGGAGTAATATGTGTGTACTGAAATGACAAGATCTTTATTACATAGAAATACAAGAAAAAAAATCAATGTCAAGAACAAAACAGGTACTAAAGGACAAAAATAAGAACATACATTTGGGGACGCCTGGGTGGCTCAGTTGGTTAAGCAACTGCCTTCGGCTCAGGTCATGATCCTGGAGACCCGGGATCGAGTCCCACATCGGGCTCCCTGCTCGGCGGGAAGCCTGCTTCTCCCTCTCTCACTCCCCCTGCTTATATTCCCTCTCTGGCTGTGTTTCTCGCTGTCAAATAAATAAAATCTTTAAAAAAAAAAAAAAAAAAAAAAGAACATACATTTGTTTTTTGTCTTCTTGTTATTAAGAACTTGAATAGATTAACAAGTACTAATTTATTATCTATACATGGCAGAAATGGGGTGGATGGAGGAAAGAGTGGGAGATGATCATCTTAGTGTCTATTTGTAATACCGTTTTGATGTGTGAAACATAAAAATCTATCACTCAAAATTTGAATTAAAAAATTAAATTCGGGCTCCTGGGTGGCTCATTTGGTTAAGTGACTGCCTTCGGCTCGGGTTATGATCCTGGAGTCCCGAGTTCGAGTCCCACATCGGGCTCCCTGCTCGGTGGGGAGGTCTGCTTCTCCCTCTGACCTCTGCCCTTTCATGTTCTCTCCCTCTCATTCTCTCTCTCAAATAAATTTTTAAAAATCTCTAAAAAAATTAAATTCAACAGTATAAAAATAATTTTAATTCCCTCTTTACATCCAATCTGAATTCTTAGAGATAGAGATTATAGTCTGGTGGCTATTGTTCCTGATCTTTTCTAAGGGCTCACACAAAAACATATTGTATCGGTCAGCTGTTGTAACAATAATATTGCATAACAATCAATCTAAAAAATCAATGACTTAGAATGTTTATTTTTATTGGCCAAGGGATTATGGGGTAGCTAGGGCAACTCTACTTCAGACTGTAGATCAATTTAGGTTCTCATGGCAGATGATAGAAATGTAAGAGATCAGGCAAAACTAGATATGTACATTTAAAGCTTCTGCACACATCTTGCCCTCTAGCATTCCATTAATCAAGACACATTCTATGTCCAGGAAAACGATGGGCAGGGATATACAGATACAAATAACTATAGCAATTCATTATGTGACAATATCAGCATTTCATGTAAAAATGTCCAATTCTATTACAGAGGCAAAGAGAAGAGTTGGGAAATAAAGTGATCTACTATACATACGAAAATACATAGTTTATCCTGTTTGAATTTGTTTAATATTTTCATCTTAGTGGACACATTGTCTTGAAACTTATTTTCTCAAAACTTAACAATGTATCTTAAAGAGCGTTCTGTGACAACATATGTAATCTTAGTTCACTATTTTAACTGCTCCATAATTTCCAATATGACCATAATTTACCTTATCCATTCCTCCATTGATGGACATTTGGCCTGTTTCCAGTTTTCTACTTTCGAAAAGACTGATGCAATGAATATCTATATCTAAGTCTTTTTGTGTATATGAAATTTATCACATATTTACCTCAAAAATGTGCACAACAAGCATAAGGAATAATCTGATGTCTAGTTTGGGAAGGAGGTTATACACTTACTGTATTCAATTACAGGGCCTGGAATATAGAAATTATGCAGTATAGGAATGATTTAATGTTCATAATTAGATTGAAATCACAGAATCATAGAAAAGAGGGACGCCTGGGTGGCTCAGTTGGTTAAGCGACTGCCTTCAGCTCAGGTCATGATCCTGGAGACCTGGGATCGAGTCCCACACCGGGCTCCCCGCTTGGCAGGAAGCCTGCTTCTCCCTCTTTCACTCCCCCTGCTTGTGTTCCCTCTCTGGCTGTGTTTCTCTCTGTCAAATAAATAAAATCTTTAAAAAAAAAAAAAGAAAAGAAAAGAACTTAAATATCGTTTCTCTTTTGCATTCTGTATCACTTTTTGTCTTACACACCGGCGCCATTTCTACCACTAGATTTTGAGCTGCTATATATTATTTATTTTATCAAACAAGCAACCAACCTAAGAAAAAGACATTTTTTAATTGTTTTCCTGGAATATTTTACTCCCAATCCCCTATACTCTGCCTTGTTTTCCCTGCTTTCACAGATTTTAACACCAAGCTACATGACTTAAATATCTATTATGTTATTTATTATCCATTTCCCCCAATTTATATGTAATTTCCATAAGAGCAGACATTTTCTTAACTATATTTTCTTTATAATGTATACCCCAAAGGCCTCAAATATGCTTTGAATTAAAGATTTTAAAAAATTTTCTGGTGTATTTATAAAGTGCATAAATATGTTTAAATATAGCCCTCAAAAGATAAGGGATCAAATGCCATTTTGGAATTTAGTCCTCCCTTTGCTTGTCTATGTAATAAAAATATTTTCTTATGGTCATTATCAAATAAACTAAGCTATTATGTTTTATAGACTATATTCCAGAATGTAATTATAGAATATATACTTGATACAAAATATTGACTATTACTAGTATTAACTAAATGACGATAGTATTTATCTGAATAATGTTAATTAATATAATGACAGCTTAAAAAATGTTCACAGGAAATTATAGAATATTTGTCTACTAAGTAGAATCATTCAACTTACCTTATATATAACATTCCAAAGCAGCCCAAACTTTTTTTCCCCAGTTATATCTATGTGGAAGCAGTATTTCTTCCCTTCTAAAAAGAAATGTATATTTGACTTGTTCACAAATTCATGTCCCAGGAATTGATCTCATTTTTAAATTAATACAATTCTTGGTGTATCTCACAGGAAATAGGCAGCTACTTATCTGAATTCTCTAAAATTTCCATGTTTGAACTAGGAAATATTAAACAATAGCTTTTAGTTTTTGGAGAAATTGGCAAACATTTTAACAGCCGATTCACCTAAAACACCAGAATATGTAACTATCCAGAGTATCAAAAAAAAAAAAAAAAACTCATAAAAAACTAATAAAACGTCTTCACTGATCCTGGAATCAGAATATTTTTATGACAATTTTCTTACTTTTATTTTAAATAAATTTTAAAAGCCTTTTGAGCACATTTTGAGATTCCAAATTATCTAAAAAATATATTCCCAAATCAAGATTCATATCTAAAATCAAACTGTTGATAAGAATTTCCACCAAGACCATTCTATTCCCTCTTTTTTTTAATGTTAACATTTTAAAATCTTGTTTTCCACTAAGCATTCATGTGAAGCCCTCAATAATAATAATATTAAAATCCCACAATGTCAACTACTGAAAAAACTCCACATTCAGTTTAATTACTTTTAAAATAATACAAGCAATTCCTAATTTACAAATTACATATTTAAAAATTTCTCCATTAAATATTATGGCTGGTATCCAAACATATCCTACAAGTGAAATACTGTGAAGTATATGCCACTTAAAATACTCAGTCACTCTTTAATGAGAGGGATCATGACGTAATTATGAATAGGAGTGACTTGAAAATATTGACTATTAACTAGTATTAACTAAATGATGATAGTATTTATCTGAATAATGTTAATTAATATAATTTTGTTTACAGAGGAATTCTTATTAGAACATTCTTGGGTTATGTTTAATAAAATTATTCCCAATTTCCATCTTTTCAAAAAATATTCTTTGGAAGAAGTCCTCAAGTTATATATATTTTTTAGAAATTTACAGAATAAAAAAAATAGAAATTTACAGAATAGGGGCACCTGTGTGGCTCAGTCAGTTAAGCATATGCTTCGGGTCAGGTCATGATCTCAGGGTCCTGGGACTGAGGCCTGTATCCAGCTCCTTGCTCAGTGCGGAGTCTGCTTCTCCCTCTCTCTCTGCCTGCCTCTCCCCCTGCTTGTGTGCGCACTCTCTCTCTCTGTCAAATAAATAAATGAAAGCTTTAAAAAAAGAAAGAAAGAAAGAAATTTATACAGAATAATAGTAGTGTTTTTAAACAGAGATAAATGGGCACCTGGGTGGCTCAGTGGGTTAAGCCTCTGCCTTCAGCTCAGGTCATGGTCTCAGGGTCCTGGGATCAAGGCCTGCATCAGGCTCTCTGCTCAGCAAGGAGCCTGCTTCCTCCTCTCTCTCTGCCTTCCTCTCTGCCTACTTGTGATCTCTCTCTCTCTCTGTCAAATAAATAAACAAAATCTTTAAAAAAATAAAAATAAAAAATAAACAGATAACATGAATGGAATCTGAGGAATCTACATGTACCTCAAGGTTTCTCAGGGTAAATTGTTCATTAAGATGAAATAAATAAACCATTTTTTCTCTGTATTGATTCCTTAACTAAAAAGCCTAGGTTCAGGGACAAATTCTTATGGAATTGATTTGTTTTCCATGAGTCAGGCTATTATAACAGAAAAAAAAATCTTGAAAAACCTCTCCTACACATCCTGAGGCTCTGACCTCATTTCTGGGCAACATGCCACATTTCTAGTCATTTAGATAGATGAGGCAGTGCCCCTCAGCCAGGCTCTCACTAGGTCCACTCAGAGAACAAAACCTCTTCATCTCCCAGCGGACATCCTCTGTGATGTCCTCATTTAATATAAAAGGCGAGGCTCCTTCAGTCTGCAGATGAGAACTCAGAGAAGAAAGTGTTCTCATTTTATGGCATCACTTCTCCTTGGGCTGCTTTCCAGTGGACTCGTCGCCCATTCTGCACACTATAAGGTAGCACAGTCATTCACAGGTCAATGGCTACTCCATTCTCTCAATAATAACAACATTTGTCTCCCACATAAAAGAGTAAGTCATTCTTAAAAGAAAGAGATTTTGTTTTCTGCTTTTTATTACATAGGAAATAGGTTTCCATATTTGTAAAAAGCACTGTACCTGATATTCACCTTTCCATATCTTCACCTCAGAACTCCTTCTTCCTGGGAAACTTCAATTTCCAGGAAAATCTAGTATGCCTCTTATGAACAGCAAAGGAAGATTGGCAAACCATGTAAGAATCACTTACAGGGCAAGAAGAAATAGCTAAAAATTGAAGAAAACTCACTTAATTCTGACTATCAATTAGCAATTCTCCAAAAAAATACTGAAAATATGACAACCTGTATTCACGTGGGTACATTATCTCTTGAGTGTTTGTGTGTATGTGTGGTCAGTATATGCTCATGCAGTTTATCAAGTACCTACAACATTTCAGGTACTACTTAGGCATTTTTTTTAGGTTCTCATTTAATCCTCACAAAAGTTCTATGAAGCAAGGATACCTGGGTAACTCAGTCAGTTAAGCATCCTACTCTTGGTTTGCACTCAGGTTCGCAGGGTTGTGAGATCAACTGGGCATGGAGCCTACTTAGGGTTCTCTCTCTCCCTCTCCTTCTGCCACTCCCCCCAATCACATGTGCATGCATACGCACAAGCTCTCCCTCTCTCTCCCCCCTTGGAAGGATAAAAAAAATAATACTTTACAAAGCAAATAATTTGTCTTCTCTTTGCAGGTGAGAATACTGAGGTGGGGAAATGTGAAGTAAGATACCCAATGGTAACATAGAAAAGAGTTTGGGCTACTCTTCTTAGCTTGGCCTCTGTGTTTCCAGAGCTTGGACTCCTGGTAATGATCTCCCCTCCCATACACCAAACTTAAGGCCTTGCATAACCTTTAAATCCAGCTCAAATTCCATCTCTTAAAATACCTCCCAGAGGGGCACCTGGGTGGCTCAGTCCTTAAGTGTCTGCCTTTGGCTCGGGTCATGATCTCAGGATGCTGGGATCAAGTTCCCCATCGGGCTCCCTGCTCAGCAGGAAGCCTACTTCTTGCTCTCCCACTCCCCTTGTTTGTGTCCCATCTCTCACTGTGTCTCTCTCTCTCCATCAAATAAATAAATGTAAAAAAAAAAAAACCCTCCCAGAATCCCTTACCGTCAGAAGTGAACTCTCTAAGTCATGTATTGTTATAACACTTGAGTTTGCATGACTGTTAACAGTAGGCATAGCCACCAGCCTGATGTTAGCGTGGCTTGTGAAGGCTGCACCATGCCACTAGCTTGAACCATTCAAGAACAGGCGCTGAGCCCCATCTCTGCATCACCCGTAGAGCCTAACACAATGAACACAGCACGTTGAATTGAGTAGAATCATCATTGCCAACAAAGAGAGCCACCTGAGTAGCATTTTCCTACAGTAAGAGAGGCTGACTTTAGGCCTATCCTGCTTATTTATGGGAAATTAGTAGGCATAAAAACCACTGCATTTTCATCAGTAGCAGTGAATTGTGAGAAAAACATGGTATACCCATTTGCAGACTCTACAGACACTCCAAATTAATTAAGTCCATAAAGTTTAAAACTCCATGAAATACTCAAATTTTAAAATTTATGAATGACAGTCTCACATAATAATAAAATGTCCTGTCTTATATTTTAATTGATTCTGAAGAAAGACTGGTTCTATGGTCTGCTTTAATAAGTTTATTTTCAAAACTTCAACATTTCATTAAAACTGAAAACAGATTTGCTGAAATCCAAAAAGCAGTATTTATGAAACTACTTTATGTGAACCTGTCTATAGGGCATAGAATATTGAAAACAATGTATTCTGTTTAGAAGAGACATTTAAGAGAATCTAATTTGGGCAATTTGTTTCTTTAACATTATACATATTTATTATATAATATTGACCTAGAGTCTTACCACCATAAGAATGACTATTCTTTTTTTAATTTTTTTAAGATTTTATTTATTTATTTATTTGACACAGAGAGATATTGAGAGAGAGAGAGAGAAAGAGAGGGACCGCAAGCAGGGGGAATCAAAGAAGCAGGCCTCCTGCTTAGCAGGGAGCCCAATGCTGGGCATAATCCCTGGACCCTGGGATCACGACCTGAGCTGAAGGCAGATGCTTAATGACTGAGCCACCCAGGCATTCCAAGAATGACTATTCTTAAATGCAATTCAGTGAAAGAGATCATAGGTGATTCTTTTTTTAAAGATTGATTTATTTATTTGAGGCTGGGTTGGGCAGAGGGAAAGGAAGAGAGAGAATCTCAAGCAGACTCTGAGCCACACAGGTACCCTGAGATAATAGTTGATTCTAAAGAAACATTATTTTATTTCAATGACCACATCACATCATGTAGTATAATATATGACTTTAGATAGAAACAAATGACCTGGGTTCAAACTTCAGTTTTGCTACTTACCAACTAGGTGATCCTGAGAAAAGTACTTGACATCTTCGCACCTCCATTTCCTCATCTGAAAAATGGAAGGAATAATGGAACCCACCTCATATGGTTGTCAGAAGGATTGAGATGACCCATATGAAGTACTTGGAAAAGAAACTGGGACATTTTAAATTAAAATGTATTTTAATTACTACTTGCTCTTACTTTGTAGTAGTAATGATAGTACTATTGTTCTTTTTATCATCATCATCATTATGTAAGGTGCCTAGCAGAACACCTTGCTCATAATAAGTGCACAATTAATTCTAATGACTCATTATTGTCGTGGCTATTATTAGCTGGTAAAAATTATATCCCTTCTTTTAAAGATGTATTTATTTATTTAAGAGAGAGTGATGGGGAAGGAGCAGAGAGAGAGGGAGAAAGAGAATTCTCAAGCAGACACCCCACTGAACACAGAGCTAGACATGGAGCTCAATCCCAGGACCCTGAGATCATGACCTGAGCTGAAATTAAGAGTCAGACACTTAATCAACTAAACCACCCAGATGTCCCGGCCCAATATATATTTTTAAAGTTAAGTTTTAAAAAATATTCAGTAAACAACAAATCCAATATTAGGTAATTCATTTTTAGACTACATCTTAGGTGAGATTTCCTCAGTTGAGATTTCCTCAATTTTAGCAAGCCAACACTTGACACATTTATCTATCCATCCATCCATCCATTGTCTACCTTTCTAACATCTATCCATTTGTTTAGTGCACATATCACCTAAAAAAAGAGTGGCTTCCAAGTTAGACCCACCTCCGCACTAGTTTCCAAGTTAGATCTTGGATTCAAATCCCAACTCTACTACTACTGGCTGTGTGACCTTGAACATGTTGCTTTCTAATTTCCTCATCTGCAACAAGGACAAAATGCATAACTTGGTTGGGTCATTATGAACATAAATGAGATAATGCCTATAAAATGTGTCATGCAATACCTGTTCATAGCTGTGACGGGAGAGGAATTCGAATGAAGTACTTTTTATAGTGCTACTTGCACCAATGAAGAAACTGAGAAAATCATAAAGGTTGTCTTTCCCAAAAAAATTCTTTAAATGGTTATTAGGAAGCTCAGGATTAGGAATAAAACTGCCATCTCCTCTTATGTTTCTAATTTTCTGGGAGGCTGCCTGTCCTAGGAGTCCAACTGAAGCAACTCAGAATTGTTCATTTTTTAAAAGTCAGGGCTCATTATTCTAAAACTTCAGTAAATGATTCATGAATACATGCAGCTAGACAGCTAAGGATCTTGATCAGGTATTCAGGGAAGAGTCCCATGGAACCATTCCTGAGCTAGTGTTTTTACAATAGGAAAACACTGAAAAATTCTCTATTACCTAATTAGGAGTCTTTGGAATAAAAAACTAGAAAATTTTCCAATTTAGTATAGCACATCAAAAAGTATATATTAAGGTATCCTAAGAAGGGAATCTAAATAGAGCAAGACTATACAGAGTATAACATATTTTGCAATTTAATTTTTCCTTTCAGTTGTTATAAATAAGCCAAAATTCATCATTCTAGATAGACGTAATGAAAAGGTTTGTATTTGTCACCCTCCACAAAGAACTCACTTTTTTTCACTCACTTCACAAAGGACACCTCAAAAGGATGCAGTCAGGTGCCAGAGTGCAGGGCCTAGCAGCGGGGAAAGCTGGGTTTCAGCCTGCAGTCACCCGTTCAATGTTCATGAAAGCACACGGGACATTCTGTGGCTTCACAGATGCAGTCAGATGTCTAGGAGTCGGACAGTACCGGGCCAAAGCGCTGAAGGGGCCATAATTTCATACCCATGCAATTCTCCAGCCACATGGCACGAGCCTTATTGACAAATCTCTGTAAAGGGTTGAAGGAGATGATCCTAAAATTTCTTGAGATAGACCTTTTTTCTGCCTTAAAAATATACCCCTGTGGTGACTGAGGAAATCTCACCTAAGATGTAGTCTACCTCCTATTGTACCTTTTTTATTTCTTTAACTCTGAAATGTTTTATTTCTTTAGGAATCCCTTTCAAATTATCTTCCCATTAAAACTCTCAATGCTTTGCGCTGTATCCCTGGATCTCTGGGGGTGAGATTTTCCAACTTTGAAATGCAGCCAAGACTGAGAGCCACTGTTGTCCATCATTGTAATCACCCCTTCCCATGATCAGGAATAAACATGTGACTCAATCTTTACCAAGGCGTTAGAACAAGTCTCTTGGATGGCTGCTGAGAAAGCTTTCTTCACCTCCTAAAAAAAAAAAAGGAAGAAAGAATTTGAGTCCTTGATTTCTGTGAGCCATTGCATTACCTACTCTAGAACTTCACCACTTCTGGGTCTCTTGTAGAATGGAAAAAATAAATTATCATATTGTTTTAAATATAGATGGTCAGATAGACAGGTATAGATCTCTTTCTAAAAGATGTTTAAGGGGAGGTAAGTCTTAACCCAATACCTGCTCATACCCTAATTTTCAGTTCATAACCAAGAAAGGATTAGTAACCAGTTTCCAGGTAGTACAAATGGCATTCATGGTAGAGTGTTTCCTGCAAAGAAGCTGGAGAATTAGGCAAACCAAATGGGAGACTGGGAATCATAGAGACATCATAGAGACACAAAGTAGCACTGAGGAATATTAAAGAGGAATATTAAAGGAATATAAAGATATGTGTATATATACACATATCCATTCTCATGCACAGTCCTGCAGAATCATGTGACACATTCATTAAATGAGAAATGGTAAGTAATTTTTACAAAATCATTACTATTACAAATAAACAAAAGACAGACTTTTAAATACAGAGAACAAACTGGTGTTTGCCAGAAGGGAGGGGGTAGGATGGGTGAAACAGAGAAAGGGAATTAAGAGCACACTTATCTTGATGAGCACTGAGAAATGTATGGAATTCTTGAATCATTGTATTGTACACCTGAAACTAATAGAATACTCTGTGTTAATTATACTTAATTTTAAAAAAACATTATGCAACCCTAAAAACACTAAAGATGTAGGTTAAATAATGTTTCTAACATAATGATTTCTTTTTCAGTGTACTTATAAAGATCCTGCTCTGCTCATATTCTTTTCCATTAAGGCACTGTCAAAACCCATTGCATACACATCTATTATGATGAGATGACTCATTGTCAACTGTAAGAAAAGCCCACTTGAAATATGATTTTATGCAGTAATACCAATTTATTCTCATGGAGGAAGCTCTGAATATCTCTCAGCGTATTTTGGGCAACTCTGAACATCTCAGCAGCTCTGACTATGAGAAACATTAGTAATATATAAAGTACCTACTAAAGTCAATCTCAATTTTCTTTGATTTTTTCTTTTGTAGAAGTAAATGGCCTCTGAAGATGGAAGGGCTAAAAAGACAAGCTGCTTATTTCTAACTGTACTGTCAACTCGTGTAAATTTCTGCCTATCAAATGAAGATCAAGGCTGTGAATGTTAGTGGATTAGTTAACTATCAGCAATGTTGATTTGGTTCCAGTTTGCAGACCCTGGTTTTCAAATAGGTAGTATCACGTAAGAATGTTAACTGTGAAGGTGAAAACAAATCCCTATTCTCGGCTTTCTTCTTTTATTCTTTATTTTTTTATTCTTTGTTGGACTTCCTTTATTCTTATACTTTCTTTACCCCAGACTGACCCCTCTCTGTCCCTCAGTTTGATTTCTCTATTTTGTGTCTCCCATCTCCTCTTTCTATTCCCTCCTTTTCAAGTTTCTTGGTTTCATTTAGGACTCTCCTCTTCAAAGCCATTCTCTGCTTCTCCAGTGGATCACTCCCACCTTCACCCCCATCTCTCACTGCATTTTCTCCCTGCTTCCTCAGCCTGGCACTCAAGGCCTGCCAAGGTTGACTTCTTACAGAAAGGTGTACTACTGAAAGCAGAATCTTACCTTAACCTGGTCTTGACTGTCAAAAAATAATTCAAATGTGAGTAGAGGCAACTAACTTTGGAATTTTAGTAACTTCATGGAACAACCGTCCAAAAATGCAAACTTCATCAGAGCCTCATGTTTATGATAAAAACAAATGCTTTTGTAATGTGCCAGGAATTTAACAGTAATAATCCCCCTTCTTAGGGGTGGGACTCCATTTATCGCACTAGACTATTTAAATCAGGATAAGAAAAAAAATCAGGATAAGAAAAAAGTCTCTTGGGTTTTGTTTAAAGATAAGGGGAAGCAAAAACATCTAAACAAGGTAGTATAAATAAAATATGAAAAGAAAAGTTGGAATAATTACAGACAAGAAGCAGAAAGGAATTGTAATGAATTACCTTGGAATCTAGCTAGATGGCGCTAGAGCATGCGTGTGGCCTGTGGGGACAGCCCTGTTACTGAACGGGGAATTACTAGTCTAACAGATGTTTCAGATTTTTTAGCGTATAGGACTCCGTTGAGAATTAAAGAGAACACCATAATTAGAATCCTTTAAAAATCTAACTCTTCTGAGAGTGGTATTTTATCTCTTTGAAAAAAGGGGGCATCTATTAATATTTATTATATATATTCTTTGACCATAAAGTAGCATCATCAGCATTCATATTCAGGAGTTTCATCTTTTTGAAACCCTTTCTTTTCTTCCCTTTTTTAAAGCTTTGCTCATTAATTGATAGTATCAGATGGTCTCTATATTTGCAAAATTCTTTAGCAGAGAATTTTTTTTTTAGCAGAGAATTTATAACAGGTTTATAAATCTCAAGGATCTTTGGGATTTAGAGTATTCAGCCAGAAGCTTCTCTTCCATCAAAATTGGCAGTGACCCAGCTGATTTGTCAAGAAATGTTTCTCTCCTTCCAAATCACACAATTTCCAATGGGGCAAATGTAAATACATAGTTCAACTCCATTGCACAACTTTGCATTGCACACATGAAGCCAAGTACTTACTACTCCATACCTAACTTTTTAAATATGTCGTTATTCAGCTTTAATTGTTGATTTGATTTGTTTACATCTTTTTAGGAAAGTACTTTGAAGTGAAGATAAGCCACTTTCATCAGCAAGCCCACTAAAGAGAAGAGTGCTCTGTGCTATGTTCATTTCATCTCATTTATATTAATTTAAAAATGAATCACAGACCAACTACCAAATAAAAGAAATGAAAGGATTTTAATTTATTGGATTTAGAATTAGTACCTTATATTTTTATTTTTAGTATTTTTTTCCAGAAAAAGCTCTTTAAATTCTCTCCTATAGAACATGATGATAATTATGACTGCCTCCAATTTCTACTTGCAGAATGAAGAAAAATGATAGAAGTACCTTTTATATTCAGTATTTGAACCACTATATCCCATAATAAAGAATAAAAGAAGAAAGCCGAGAATAGGGATTTGTTTTCACCTTCACAGTTAAGCTATATGGTAAATATCATATGTATATATACATATATCCATTCTCATGCACAGAGTACATGACTACTTCAAATTTATCAAGAAAAACAGGAAAATTAAAATATATATCATTTGTAGGGCAGATTTTCCACCTTTTTAAAATTTTTAGAATATTAAATGATACCCAGAAGTGTCATTTAATCTAAAATGTCATATTTAAATTTCTATTTTATCTTAATCTTCTTAACTTTATTTTAAAGCTTCAAATAGATACCCACCATGGAAGGGAGGCTAAAACAAAAGTTTTTTTTTTCTGACCTTTTCTGATGGGATTCCTAAGCAAGCAGATGTTGGGACTGTGTATTCTAAGCACCTAAGATTCCTGTGCTCTCTAGAGGCATCGGCAAGCTGGTTGCATCCTCCTGTGGGCCAGGGCATCCCTGCCATTCCATCCTTTTCCTTCCTCATTCATTTGACATTGCTGGAGCACCCACTATGAGCTAGGCACGATGGTAGGCAAGTAGAATTCAACAAGAATCACATGCAGTCCTCCAAGACCTTTAGAATAAATTCACATTTTTAAGTGATTAGGCAAATACCCAAATAGACAAATAGAAATACAATGAGGTGAGTACCATGATGGAGGTATGCCTATGCTCTGGGTAAGGACAAAAAAGGTGAAGACAGGCTTTCTGGTGGTGGCATGCCCAACATAAGCTTTACCCAAAGATTGGGTATTAACCAGGTAAAAACTTCAGTCCCAGTAAAGCCTCATTTATGCATAAGAGTCCTAAAAAGGAAATGGCAAAGATGGTGGAAGAGAACTATTAAGAGAAAACAGCTCTATAATAAATTCCACTTGGTCCCTATGCTAAACCATCTCCAAATTATAAAAGAGCAAATAATAGGCTTTAAAAACAACCTGTCGAGGATCTGAATAGTCCTCCATTAATTAATTATAACTTTGGGTGAGCAAATCCTTGAGACTTCTATTCCTCTTTTATAAAAATAAGGAAATTATTACTTATAGTATTGTTGTAAGGATTAAATGAGTTAATGTACATAAACCACCGGACACATTATAAGCATTAATTCTCTCCCCTCCCTCTACAGTCATCAATACCTAGAATAATATTGGATATGCAGCATGGAGAACAGCCATGAAGAGAAAAGGATATAAAGTCAGAAAACAGTTTGTATCCAACTCTACCAATAACTAAACTCTGTAGCTTTATGTAACTTTTCAGAACTTATATTTAAACATTATTAAAATTAGGATGATAAAACCTTCTATACCTACCTAGACAGAGTTGTCATGAAGATCAAATGGGAAAATATATAGCACAGTGCTCAAGTAAATAAAATGTGCTGTACATAGGACACGGGTGTAATACAGACTATTTGACATTGCTATTTTTATTAGGTGGAATGTCATTTATGAATGTGTGTGGGTGAGAGAGAGAAAGAGAGAAATGCTGCTAGAAATGTAGATATATTTGGAAGCGTTTGCTTTAAAATCAAGGTCAAAACAAATGTTACTTTAAAATGCAATGATTTTTTTAAATGCAATGATTTTTAAAGTAAGATACATTATTGAGAAAAAGTTATTTGCATACTATCTAATAAACTGATATCATTAATATGGAACGACTCCTAAAATCAGGAAAAAAGAAGATAAATACCACAATAGAAAAATCACCAAAATATGAGCCAGAGTTTTACTAAAAATAGAACACCCAAGTGGTTAATTAAACTGTGAAAATGTGATCACTTATTTTCATAAATTAACACAAGTAAAATTTATCTATCAAATTGGTAAGAAAAATAATTATAATCCCAGTGTTGGCTGATCTATAACAAGGGGATGACTTTCACACATTTCTGGTGGGAATAAAAAATTGAGGCAATCTTCCCAGAATGATGGGATTTGATAATATTACTCAGGAGCATTTAAAATGTTTTTTATCTGAGTAATTCACTTTTAGATTCAGATACTAAAAAAAAAGTAATGGATAAGCAATATATTTGTGGAGAGGAATTTTTTCACAGAATTATTTAGCATCATAAAATCAATAATAAACTAAAAGTCTAACCATAGATAATTTCATTAATTATAGTGTATTTATGCAATCATAGAAAGTATATCACTATTAAAAATCTAGTTCTGTTGGTTTATTTACGTCTTTATTTATTTTAAAGATGTTATTTATTTAGGTGACAGAGAGCAAATACAAGCAAGGGGAGTGGCGGACAGAGGGAGAAGCAGGCTGCTCACTAAGCAGAGCCTGATATGGGACTCGATTCCGGGACCCTGAGATCATGACCTGAGCCAAAGGCAGAGGCTTAATGACTGAGCCACCCTGATGCCCCTCTGTTGGTTTATTTAGTATCGTAGAAATGTATGGAAAAAATCAGGGAGCAAAACTATGTTTACATTATCCTAATTTTAATATGGAAATATATTTATTTTTTGAAGAAAAAAGACTTGAGAACAATGAATTGTTATCAATTGTATCAGTTTTTCTATTGCTGAGTTACAAGTCTCTCCCAAATTCAGCAGCTTAAAACAACACTCATTCATTATCTTTCCATTTCTGAGTCAGGAACCCAGTCAGGAATCTATGAGCCTAGCTAGGCTCTCTGCTTCAGACTTTCACAGGTAGTAACTACGTTATCAACCAAGCCTGGAGGTCTCCTCTGGCGTCTTGACTTGGGAAGAATCAAGCTGGTTTCCACGGTTGTTGTGAGGACTCCTTTCTTTGAAGGGTGTCGGACTGAGGTGCTGTGTGGGCCTCTCCAACGTGGCAACTTACTTCTTTAAAACCAGTAACATAGAGTGTCTGCTAGTAAGACAGAGGTCCCAAACTTCTGTTACTTAATCACAAAAGTTATATCCCCTCAATGATACCATGTACTATTAGAAGAGAGTTACTCGGGGGGAGGGAATTCACAAAATAGGACCACCAAGAGGTGGCAATCAATGAAGTTCATGTCAGAAGCTGTCTATAACATCAGTGGGTATGTAATTCTCTTCCTTACATATCTTCCTTTTTATAAATATCAGTATAAATAAATATTTCATAGACAAAAAATTATTTAGATGTAAATATAATAAATTGAGTAATCTGTTAAGAAAGCAATTAGAAAAGACACAGGGAAATCACAAAACTGTCCTATGATGTAATAATACAAAATATACTTATTTGGGGCGCCTGGGTGGCTCAGTTGGTTAAGCGACTGCCTTCGGCTTAGGTCATGATCCCGGAGATCCAGGATCGAGTCCCACATCGGGCTCCCTGCTCGGCGGGAAGCCTGCTTCTTCCTCTCTCACTCCCCCTGCTTGTGATCCCTCTCGGGCTGTGTTTCTTTCTGTCAAATAAATAAAATATTTAATATATATATTAATATATAAGTATATATATATATATACTTATTTATATGTCTAGCATCCAGAGCAGTTTAAAAACACTAAACAGGAAAGAAAGTAAGGGATAGAATGAAGAGGGAAGAAAAAAGGTGATTTAATTGTCAAACACTATGTGAACAATTGGCTGAAAAAAGTAAAAATGATGTCATTATGTTAAAATAACTTTTTAAATGAAAAATATTCAGCTATATAGAGCGATGTGAGAAACTCAAATATTTTTAAATGCCAAGTAAAAAACATAAAATAAAAAATATACTATCATGTTGTATAGTAAGAGCTATGCCTGTACCTTTACAATGAAACTTCACTTACCCATTAGTGATACGATGAAGGGATATTTGTTTTCATTTTTAGGTTATGTTTGTATTTCTTATTGAAAAGCTAGGGAGACAAATACCTTTTTAAAAACGAAATTAGTCTAGTTATACTTGATCAAAGCAGGAAGATGCAACTTACTTTCTCACCTCAGATTTTACTAAAACAAATTTTTAAAACAATCTATTTAATAGCAATTTTCTCTATTTCCCACCACTGTGAGAAGACGAATAAAATTATACAAATCTAAGACGTTTTCCTCTTAGAACTATGTCCTTATGTTGGACAAAATCTCTTTTGGGGGAAAACAGAGCCGTCTGTGAAAAGAAAAGACCTGTGTTTCAGGCCAGACAGTTTATCTGATTAAGGAAAGAGAAGAAGGTTTACAGTCAAAGATTAATTCTCCAGCACCACACAGTAAGCTCTCTGAACAAGATTTGTGTCACTCCCAACCTCATTCACAGCAGTTGGGAAGTTTTTCAGTTCCTGGTGGTATAACTGATTCTTGGTTGTAGTCCTTGGGTCCAATCTCTTGTGAAATGCCCCGAACAAAGAACATGCCCCACATGCCCCCTGCCAGACACAAGAAGCAACAACACTGAGTGGCTCCACCCACAACATACTTGCAATTAGCAGCTGATTTTACTAAATGAAATAAAACCATAGATTTTAAAATAACTGTACACCATCCACAAAAAGGTTTCTCTTCCAAAATATGAAAAACTGGGGCACCTGGATGGCTCAGGTGGTTAAGCATCTGCCTTCTGCGCAAGTCATGATCCCAGGGTCCTAGGATCGAGTCCCACATTGGGCTCCCTCTTCCTCTCACTACTGCTCCTCCTGCTTGGGGGCTCTCTCTCTCTCTTTCTCCCTCTGTCAAATAAATCAATAAAATCTCTAAAAAGTATATGAAAAACTGAATTCATGCAAACAAAAATATAATGCTCATGAAATGAGCTGATAGGAAGTGTCATTTGCTTAAGAGAATGATCACTCCCAGAGACAGCAGCAGAGTGCAAAATTATTTCCTTATATATTGGATATAAAGTTGGTCATCTCTACAGTGCATGAAGAGGTATCAGAATCCTTCTAACACAGAGCTTGGGTTTTTCTCTTGGGCTTTAAAAAGAGAGAGAGAGAGCAGTCAGAAATTGAATGCTGCAGTGTGTCTCTTACCTGTGAGCATTATCTCTTGCCTACAAACATTAAAGATACTTAAGAAGTTGGGAGTTCAAAGACCCTAAAGAAAATGACTCCTATATTAGAACAATGCCAAAGAGTTATTTTATCTTTATCTCAGCAATAACATGCAAAGACTTTTTCTAACGTATAGTGTTTCTCCTAACTTGCCTTTGTTCTGCGGGGTTTGTTTTGGAGTGGGGATTTTTTTTTTTTTTTTGATGTAACTAAACTGAGATTGAATCATTATCAAAGCAGTAACTGTAGTTCATCAGCTTAGTCACCAAACTAACCACAGATATTCCAAGGGGTGAACAGAAATAGGAAATTAAACTTCAAACTGGGAGTCAGGACATCAATTGTGTTAAAAGATTCAGGGTTTTCCTTCATGTTTGCATAGCAATGACAGAACATGATTTAGGACATGGCAAGATTTATGACCACTTTGGTCAAATTTTATAAAAAAGAACTTCATCAGGGTGCCTGGGTATCTCAGTTGTTAAGAGTCTGCCTTCGGCTCAGGTCATGAACCCGGAATCCCAGAATCAAGCCCCACATCGGCCTCCTTTCTCAACGGGAAGCCTGCTTCTCCCTCTCTCACTCCCCCTGCTTGTGTTCCCTCTCTAGCTGTGTTTCTCTCTGTCAAATAAATAAATAAATAAAATCTTTAAAAAAAAAAAAAGAACAACTTTATCAATATGTAGTGAGTAGAAAAAAGAGCAACTGAAATAAATTTTTTATTGACTTCTAATTATAACAATTCCTCATTCTACTACCAAGAGACCTAACCCTTACCATTCCTATCTGCCCCACCCATTCAGTTCAGTCATGTCCCCATTTCCCAAATACTGTGGCATCTGGTCTCTCGATCTGACTTCCGGTTGTTGGTTTTTTTTCACTTATGAACTGTAGATCCATATATCAAATACTTACCTTACGTATAAAATGAAGTAATGCCAGCACCTTCTGCACAAGACTATTGAGACAGAGGCAGGTAAATCATTTAGTATGATGCCTGACATACACACAGACATTTAATATTATCCTATAATATTATTGTTAATTTTATTATTTACCATGATTCAATAAATAGGTTTCTGTTGGCATGATTTTAGAGATAATTTACCCTTATGTCAGATTGCCTGTGGTTTCTGATACTTTTGCCTAGAGTTTTTCTCACCAAATCACTTAAATAGGTTTACTGTTAAGAATTATTCAGTAAGGGACGCCTGGGTGGCTCAGTTGGCTAAGCAACTGTCTTCGGCTCAGGTCATGATCCTGAAGACTCCGGATCGAGCCCCACACTGGGCTCCCTGCTTGGTGGGAAGCCTGCTTCTCCCTCTCTCACTCCCCCTGCTTATGTTCCCTCTCTGGCTGTGTTTCTCTCTGTCAAATAAATAAATAAAATCTTTAAAAAAAAAAAAGAATTATTCAGTAAGATGCTTTATGTAAGGCTCATGGTAAATTCTGGGGATCTAAGGTACACCAAGGTGACTGTAGTTAATAATACTGTGTGTATTCTTGGAATTTGCTGAAAGTAAATATTAATCATCTCACACACACCCAAAATGGTAACAATGTGAGATGATGGATGTTTAGGTGACATAATTATGATAATCATTTCAAAATGCACTCATATGCCAATCTCATATACCAAGATGTTTGTATACTCTAAAAATACAGAATTGCTATATTGTCAATTTTACCTCAATAAAACTAGAAAAAAATATTTTTTTGCCTGCTAATATAGAGCGAGGCACAAAGGAAGTAACCCAAGAAAAAAGAGTAAGTTAAATAAAATAACATTTAAAAATATCAGGCCCAGGGAAAAACTAGAAGGGATTAAACAATATACTTTCAGAGAATTTTCTTCTTTAAAGAAATACTCTTATGAACCAAGTAGTTGGACCTAACATATGGTTCTTAAATGACAGAATCTCATAAATAGTTTCATAAATGGCCAACTACCATAAAATACATCTCTTAATACTTTTTCCAGTTATCAGTACTTAGATGTGATCATTGCTGTTTTCTTCAATAGCTCTTTTTCTACTAAAAGTCCATTTAACCTAAATCCACAGAATTTATTCTAACGAGTGTTTGTGAATGAAATAATAAACTTAGTTAATGTTACATGCTATGAGAAACATTTTGGTGTTGCATGGGTGGATTCCTTCTATGTTTTTTCCTACCTTCTCATCCTAAGGTGATTCTTAATTATGTATTTGGGGAGGGGAGGATGGTTAGCAATAATGAAAACTTACAAAAAAGTAGAATTAAGTATAAGTGTTTTAGTGGAAAGAAGAAACATCATGCAAGTTTTGGGTTAAATATTAATTATCTCACCACTCTATATTCATCCATAGAGACAACAGATACCTATCAAGCATTCACTCTTTGTCTGGCATTGTGCTAAGGGCTAGGGTTTCATTTAGAGAAGAACTGAGAAGGGAGGGTGGAAAGGGGTGTGGGAAACCAGTGCAAAGTTCTTTAGCAGGCAAAAAAGCCCAGGAAACAATTCCCAGTTATGGTAAAGAACCTTTTTAGAAAAAGGCTTTGTGATATTCCATTTGACACCCAAATGTGCAATCAAACTTACTGCTTTTATCTATTCTTTGTGTAATTTTGTTTGTTAAGTTAGCTAGTTTGTCCTTGGGGTTGGCTTTTGATCCTTGGTTGGGGACTGGGGGAAGAGTTGATTTGTACATCTGGATGATCAGTAGGCAGGAAAAACTAGGATGTGCATGTTGGTGAGATAGATGATCCACAAGCCAAACTAATTCACAGAATTATGAATTTACAACAGGGTATAAGCATGTCAGAAAGTACCTAATCGGTGAGTGAAAGGGCAGCTGTGGACTTCCACAGAGCACTGGCAGTTCTCAGCAATCTTATCCAGATTTCAAAAGACGAGAACTATGAATGATATGTGGATTACTCCGAAAATACCAAGTAATTATAAACTCAGTTATTCTTGGTGGTCAAGAGTCTATATATATATACATATATACAACCCAATGAGCTATCATCCACATAGCTTCATATTTTTTCGCTTGACTTTCTCAAAAAATAGAGCCTAAGAAAAGCTTGCATATGGGTGATTTCTTTGAAAATAGGAGGGGGGGGATTGGGAAGGCATGAAGTAAGGAAAGAAGTGACTCTGATCCAAGGGTGTGGTGCTTACCTGAGAATTGCTACAGACAGCTAGGTCTCACTTCCACTGGAAATAAGGTTGCCAGATTCAGAAAATAAAAATAGAATCACACAGATGAAATTAAATGTCAGATAAACAATCTTTTTTTTTTTGGTAGAAGTAGGTCTCATGCAATGTTTGGGATGTACTTCTACTATAAAAACAAAGTATCTGTTATTTATTTGACATTCAAATTTAACTGGGAATCCTGTATTTTATCTGAGCCAGAGCTAGGAACTCTCAGAGGAACTATGTATAATGTGCCTCGGATTCTCTGCTCAAAGATGTGAAAGAAAAGAGTATTTACTATCTACCTCCCATCCCCATTGGTCAAAGTTTGCAGAGGTGGAATGGGGAAGCAAACAGAAAGCAGAAAGCAAAAGATAAGCAATGCCTCTGAAGCAAGGTGGCCTCAGGCTACAGCCACACACCACCGGTTGCCACAGTAACAGCCAAAATGAGGGAGGGACCGATATAATGTTAGTTAGCATATAATATATGTCTCGCATACCCTTCATCAGAACTGCAATATGAAATTTTCACATTTGGGGAGGGAAATGTGGCCTAACATTGATGCTACCACTGTTTGCGATCTCCATTCCAATGACAGGTGGAAAAAGCCTTTTTTCTTTTTTATGGGCACCAGCCTGCAGGAAAGGTCACCCCCAAGACCCTGCTAGCACAAGCACAGCATTTCCTCATGTTCTGACCTCAGAACAAGGCGAGCCAGGCTCTTCAACAAGGACCCATCAAGAAACGCCACACAACTGCTGACTGCTTTTCTGAACAACTCACAAGATCACCAAGAGCCACTGTGGGAAAATGGTTTGAAAGTTCTGGATGAAACAATGAGACAAGCTGATGAGATTGTATCTGGCAGGAGAGGTAAACAACAGCAACCTGGATGCACGGCCTTTCCCAGGATAGGCTGTGCCATTCAAGCAAAGAGCTTCCAGCCACTGGCAAGCATTCCAAAGGGAAGGTTCTCTCTAAACAAAGCTTGAGAGCAAATCCCTTGGGAGGGAGCAAAAGAAACTTCTGTGGGAGGAGCTGAAGGGGTTGGGTAGATGAATCTTCTCCAAACCAACTGCAACTTTCTCAGGTCTAATGTAAAGTTCCAGGGAACTATTTCTTGAAGGAGAATTGAGTTTAAGATCCTCATCTTTTAATCTTTGCCAAGAACTGGTGATTTTCCATATTTCCACTTGATTTTAAACTATTAATAATTCTCAGAAGAAAATGGCACAAACTTTCATATTTCTAGGAGTTATCATTCTGTGAACCATTTATATCTATTGACCTTTAAAATAATCCATTTTAAATCTCAGTTGAGTTCTTTGCAGAATATTTAAGCAGTGGTATTTGCATATTATAAATACTTATGGTCACCTAACCTGAGGCCCAGGGTAGAGTCAGGGGGAGGGAAGAAAGAGCACATCCAGTGTTCTTATGGGATAGATTCTTTTGCAGTATTTGGCACTACATGTTATCTTTTTTGAATAATAGTATCACAACAATGAATGATTTTGTAAGTGATGATAGGAAAATGAATTTCAAATGTTTTTCTAGCGCCGTATGCATTGGTCATCAAAACACACTGGTAGAAAAATTCTACCTACCGAAGCAACCTTCTCCCCACAGTGAAGTTTTATATATAACGTTATCATCCTGGTTGTTCACCTTTGTTTTTTTATTTCCAAGATTTGGTTCACCTTGGCATTCATTTGTTTCTCTTTTCCACAGTTGAAAGGGTATTTAATCCACCAGGCCTCTGATGAGTGTGCTATTCACCTGAGTTGGTGTGTTTACATAAGTAGTTGCTTGCAAAGCACCAAGAAGGGTCTCCTTTTTCGAACTTTGTTCTCAAAGTCAATAGGCCCCTGAGTTTACTCTCTGTATAGTTTACCATCCACATTGCCAGAGAAATTCCACATAGAGCTAAGCCCATTAGTACATCACTTAAGTGAGGAAGTTAGAAAGGTACAGAGTATTGAGGATCCAGATAAGAGGGAAAGTTTTAAGCATAAGGAAGGAATTACACATTTAATGAACACTGTATGCTCACCTCCTTTCTTCCATATTGTCCAAAACTAGAAAACCAACAACCCACTAGGCTCCAACTGTTTTCTCATCTTGGAGAAATCACATTGAGTAGGTATTGAAATAAATTAAGGGTATTTTCAGTTTGAGGTTTTTTTCTAATTATTCTAAATTTTAGGTGTTTCCTGGACAGGAGGTCAAGGATATAGGCATGTCAAATGTCTGACTTTTTCTATTTTTGTTTATTTAGGACCCCAAAGGGAAAATGGAAAATAAAAGCAGTCCCATCATGATTTTTAATCGCTAAAAAGTAAAGCTTATACTTTTATGTCTGTTGTTATATACATTGCCTTCTACCTAACATTCCCAACACTTAAAATTAAAGAAACATCAACTCTGGCTTTTATAGGTGAGGAAACAGAGACCTTCCTATAGCTATGAGTTACCGGTGAAGCTAGAAATGGTACTTGAATCCTGAACTTAAAGTTGACCCAAAACCCCCCTGATTTCCTTTTACCTGTAGCTAAGGTGTCTGTCCTCTTTTTTTTTTTTTTTTTTTTTGTTTAAAAAAAAAGTCTCTGTGCCTAATGTGGGCCTCAAATTCATGATCCCGAGCTCACGAGTCATACACTCTACCAAATAAGCCAGCCAGGTGTCCCTAGCTGAGATTGTGTTCAATTCCATCATATCCATGTCACATCCCACTCATGCCTACCACCAATGGAAGGAAGGCTGAAATGCAACGGAAGTCCCCCTCTCAAGGTCTAATGGACTATTCCAGCACTGTAAGAGTTTTTAATACTTGACAGTCTTTCAAAGTAGACATGTTCTCTACCTGTTTCTGGAAATATATATACTATGTTCACTTTTTGAAGTTTCATATTCATTATATAAAAGTAGTTTTTACTCTAAAATTTTCTTTTTCAAGTTCTAATTTTTCACATAATAGAAAACAAAAGACTTAGTCGGTTCTGGCTAAATTCAGTCATCTGTGATTAAACAGAGCTGGATGAGGATTTTTCCTACCTAATCCTTCTCCTCAGTACAGTATACATTTGTATGGTCACTATTTAGAGGTTCAACACAAATCTAGGGGAGATGTTTGGCCCTTAGCTGGCTGGTATCATCTCAACATGTTTTAGTCTTCTCTGCTGACCTCCATGGAAATGCCCCCATCCCCATGTGGTGTCAGTCCTTCAACCCATCTACTTCTAGCTGTAGTCTTCTGTTACCGTAATCTTAAATAATAAGCCCCTTACAATTCCTCAGCTCTCTCTCTACCATTTAACTCCCACACTATTTACAAAAGCATAGGAAAAATCACATGCTACTCCAGGACTACAGGAAATTTCTTGCCTAGTCAGTGCCACTCTATCTAAACAAGGCTGTCTATCATTCCTACTGTATTGTCACTGCACTGAAAAGGGGTAGGAAATAACTAGGACCTTATCAACTTCATGGTTTCTGGGTAGGAAACAAGATAAGGTCTCCTTTACTCTAGAACTCCCAAGCCTAGTCGGGTTCTATCACTCTCCCCACCAGGGGTTCAGCTCTTTTCTGTATCTGACTTTTCCTTGATTTGCCTTCATCCTGCTCAGCCTAGGGTTTTGTTTTGTTTTAATGCAATTAGCCAATATATACTACATCATTAGTTTCAGATGTAGAGTTCAAGAATTTATCAGTTGCATATAACACCCAACACTGATCACATCACATGCCCTCCTTCATACCCATCCCCCAATTACCCACCTCCCCTCTAGCAACCATCAGTTTGTTCTCTAGAGTTAAGAGTCTCTCATGGTGTGTCTCCCCCTTTGATGACTTCCTATTCAGTTTTCCCTCCCCTCCAATATGATCCTCTGTGCAATTTTTTATATTCCACATATGAGTGAAACCATATAATAAATGCCTTTCTCTGATTGACTTATTTCATTCAGCATCATACCCTCCAGTTCCACCCACATCAATGTAAATGGTAAGTATTCAAGCAGGGTTTTATGTCCAGACTATTACAATACTCCTTCAATCATATCATTATTGCCAGGACCTTGTCCTTAGAAGCTCAAATCTGCTCCTTTTTACATTTCTTCTGTGGCTTCCCCTCCCTATGGTAGGCATAATAAAAGATAAGGTCTAAGAAGGAAAAAAATCATCAGAGTAAGCAATGGTATTGTGGTAACCCAACAAACTGGCTTTTTTTTTTTTTTAATCTCATCCCACCTGACAAAGAATCAAAAGGAGTTGAAAAGATTTTATATGATCAATTTCCTATTTCAAGTTCTAATTATGAAACAATTCTTAAATTTTTCCCAGATAAGGAGACCTCCAACTTGATTTCAATATTATAATCCAGTTATCATTGTTAGGGTTTTGTGTGTGTGTGTGTGTGTGTGTGTGTGTGTGTGTACGTGCATGTGTGTGTTGCTGCTGGTCCAAGTTGGTCATGCCTATTTAACTAATGGAAAATGGCTGTTAGCAAAGTAGAAAAATAAATGTTAATAGAAGTATAGCAATGGAAATAAAAATTGATAACTTTACAAAATGAGAGGCAAAGCTGGAGTCATAATAAATGTTATGCTTTGGGATTTCATTTAAAACAGGATTACAGGGCACCTGAGTAGCTCAGTGGGTTAAGCCTCTGCTTTCAGTTCAGGTCATGATCTCAGGGTCCTGGGATCGAGGCCCACATTGGGCTCTCTGCTCAGCAGGGAGCCTGCTTCCTTCCCTCTCTCTGCCTACTTGTGATCTCTCTCTGTCAAATAAATAAAATCTTTAAAAAAATAAAATAAAATAAATAAAAAATAAAAAATAGGCACGCCTGGGTGGCTCAGTTGGTTAAGTGACTGCCTTCGGCTCAGGGCATGATCCCAGAGACCCTGTATCGAGTCCCGCATTGGGCTCCCTGCTGGGTGGGAGGTCTGCTTCTCCCTCTCTCACTCCCCCTGCTTGTGTACCCTCTCTGGCTGTGTTTCTCTCTGTCAAATAAATAAAATCTTTTAAAAAAATAAATAAAAATAAAAAATAAAACAGAATTATATAGATGTAAATAATTTTTGTGTTTGTCAGACTAATAAGAGATGAAAATAGGTAGACCAGTTTTACAAAACAGAAACCTACCTTTCATCTCTGTAATAGAAAAAAAATAATGATAAGTTACTCATGTATTATGATTAAGTTCAAATAATGTTACCAACAGTGAAGTATGGTTTAAAAGATTAAATTTTTAAAATTCTAATTTTAAAATTAAAAGCAAGGTCTTTTTACTCTGGAATATAAATTTCTCAGAATTCTTTGTTATCTGCATGTTCAAGATAGTGTCTAGGAGGAGTCCATCCACTGGCAAAAAACAAATGGTAAGCAGTTTTGATGTTCACAGTGTCGACAGAAATGAGACCTGCAATCTTTTCTTACATATGAGTGGCCACTCCAATCACTGTCTGTGATTTTGACATTTTTAATCTCAGAAGCAGTTGTAAACAATTGCTCAAAATGAGTTCATCCATTTCTGGCTGTCAGACAACTAAAAATTATTTAATGGGTGCCTCTCTAGACATACTTCACCGACCAATGTAAAAATATAAGAGAAATAAAAGATATAGTCTCTGTTTCTAGGTGCCTACAATTTAAATTGAGGTATAGGACTTCCATATAGGAAATAATTAAGAAGAAACACTAAATACCCTGAATCTATTTCAAAAACACACTGAATTTAATTTTCATCAATTGCTGAAGTGAATTTTTAAGGACCTCCAACATTCTTGTTGCCGCTGCAATAGCTGAGCTTTTACCTCTTTCTCCTAAATAACTCTAGTCGTGTTCTTTTAAAAAAAAAATTCAATTTAGTTAACATATAGGCTATTATTACTTTCAGGGGTAGAATATAATGATTCATCAGTTGTGTATAATACCCAATGCTCATTACTTCAAGTGCCTCCTTAATGTTCATCACCCAGTTATCCCCCTACCCACCTCCTCTCCAACAACCCTCAGTTTGTTCCCATAGTTAAAAGTCTCTTATGCTTTGCCTCCCTCTCTGTTTTTATCTTATTTTATTTTTCCTTCTCTTCCCCTATGTGCATCTATTTTGTTTCTTAAATTCCACATATGAATGAAATATGGTATTTGTCTTTTTCAGACTGACTAATTTTGCTTAGCATAATACTGTTTAGTTGCAGCCACATCGTTGCAAATGGTAAGATTGCATTCTTTTTGATGGCTGAGTGATATTCCATTGTGTGTGTGTATATGTGTGTGTGTGTGTGTGGTATATGTACATTGTATATGTACATTGTATTTGTGTGTGTGTATACCACATCATCTTTATCCACTCATATGTTGATAGACATCTGGGCTCTTTCCATATTTTCACTATTGTGAACATTGCTACTATAAACATTGGGGTGCATATGCCCCCTTGAATCTATCCAGTCATCCTACCTACAATTCTCTACTGTGCCCCTAAATGTTTTTCCATAGTTTTTTTATTTGTTATTTTGTTGCTTTGTTGGTTTATACTTCAAAATCACAGGCCATATGCCTTCTTTGCCATTAAAAAATTAATAAAAGCCTTACTAACTCTTAGACTTTCTAAAATAACTTTTATATTGGGGCGCCTGGGTGGCTCAGTTAGTTAAGCGACTGCCTTCGGCTCAGGTCATGGTCCTGGAGACCCGGGATCGAGCCCCACATCGGGCTTCCTGTTTGGCAAGAAGCCTGTTCCTCCCTCTCTCACTCCCCTTGCTTGTGTTCCCTCTCTGGCTGTGTTTCTCTCTGTCAAATAAATAAAATCTTTAAAAAAATAAAATAACTTTTATAACTTGCATTATAGTTTGAAATGTCCTTTCCATTCTCATTGACCTGAAAATTCTGCCCATCCACCTATAACCAGTTAAAATTTCACTTCTTGTGAAAATCTTCTATGATTTAACTAGACAGAATTATACATGATAATAATAATAATGATTATTTCTTACATTTTATGAAGGTAGCTCATATCCACTCATCAACCTTCCCTGAGAGATGAATCAATATCTGTTGTATCATCTTTGTATTTTCCTGCTCCTACTCCATACTGATATTCATTAACATGTTTAGAAAACATAGGCGAAGACTAAAAATGAAGTAGGTGTAGAGAAAGTGAATTCATTTAAGGATATGCTGAGAAAGAGACAAGGGAAGTCTTAGGGTAGAGGAAAGTCAGCCTAAAATCAAGATTTAGAAAAATAAAGGAGAGGGCACTTCACGTCAGGACCCAGTGTTGCCTTTAGGGTACCTTGAGATGAAAGCCACTCTGTGTGTGACCACAACAGAAAACCAGAGCCAGTTGAGGAAGACATATTTCAACAAAATCTGTCATGCTACAAATTCTTACACCTAAGCCCACACTGTTTTTCCCTGATGTTTCAATAAAGTTGAGGCTTCTGGTTGGAACTAGAATGCATTTCATATACACACAACATCCTATAAAACTGATACATACCAAAATGCAACTTTTTTCAGTTATATTATGACTCAAAAATATCTTTATCCTAACTTTCCACTGGGAACTTATCTGGGTAATTTTAGGTACACTCAATACAGATTCAGGATTTTTCAGTCAGTGAAGGGTGACAATTTTTAGTTTTAAAGTTAGAACTGATACTCTCCTTGCCCTCTCTTTGCTAGCATTCATTCTAATCTCCTACAGATTTGTACAACAGCTGTGGGGCTATGGGAAGCTTTCTTCTCCTTTTCACGATTGTTCAGTACCAATTCCATGCTGACATCCCACCCGAAATATAATTTGCCTTGTTGTATGCCAATCTCTACCATTTCAGTCCCCATCTCTGACACATCTCTTCAGAGGTGTCTGCACTTTGGTCACAGTATCTAGTTACCAGGTAAAATCTGATCTTGTATGGTCTTCTCTTCCTGAATTCTAGAGCTCTTGGGATTCACCATCCCCCCATCAACCCTTCTGTTTCCTTCTTGAAGGCAATAAATAAGCTTCAGTGATTCTGCCATACCTTTCTGGTGTCCTTGGGAGAACTGGGGTTCTCAGGGGACAGTGATACTAACACCTTTCCCCATCATCTCTCTAAGGCTGCTAATGGCAGACAAGAATGGGATCTGCAAACAAAAATTTCATCATGTTACTCTTTACAAAATCCTCTCCCAGGGGAGTGGAATAAAGGGTGCCGAGCACCCAGTCTCACTTCTAACCCTTCTTGTCTCATTACCAGCACAACTCCATTCTAGCTTGAAAGCTGTTTTGTTTGTGTTGTTTTTTTGTTTTGTTTTTTAAGTCTGTGTGTAGGAGTGAGGGAATGGAAGATAGGTTAAGAGAGATATGGATATACTAGCAGCTCACTTTCAAACTTTTCTCTATTACAACTGGAGGAACAGACCATGACATTTTCAATTTAGGGGCTGAGAATTTGGTATCTTTTTCCTTCAGGCTGACCTGAGAATCATTCAAGCCCAAAGGGAATGATCACAGAACAAAAGATGTGATGATTAATACCATAAATTATTATTATATCCAAATCCTGATGGCCTCCCTGGAATTCAGTTCTGGAAACTCCTTAGTATAATTATGTTCTCTTCTTTACCCAATCCACATTCATCTTTCCAGATGTTATGTTTAACATGTTTAACATGTGGACTAATTCTACCTCATGATTATGAATTAGCTGGTTTTGAATGGGAAAATTCCCTACCTATTACCACCCGTTTGTTGCTGCTAAGCTCCCAAGTCAAGCTGGCCAGTATAGATTCATAAAGAGAGAGACATAGTGAGAGATAATTAGGAGACAGGTAATGGACTGGACAGGAAGCCTTTAGAATAAGGTTACATATGGAAAAAATATAATGTTGAATAGGTTGAGTGGGATCATATATGGATGGCTTCGACAACCATGTTTTATTGTGTCAAAACATGATATAGCAGGCAATGGGACCCATGGTATGTTTATAGAAGAGAAGTGATGTAATCAACGTGATGTTTTAGGACCATCAGTTGAAAGATGAATTGGAAGGAAAGAGCTCAAACTTCAACTTTCCAGCGTAGTGTATCTGCTACTGCTGTTTCTCATTTATCAAAATACTGCTTCAAGACATGAAACTACATAGTTCAACAAATATTAATGCTAAAAACTTAAACAAAAATTTCTCAATTCACCTGTTATTGAGAACAATTTATAACAGACAGAAAATAATGTTAGTAAACTTTTTTGCAGAAAAGACTAAACTGACATATAAAATTATCTGTGCTTTAGCTAATTTATCCCTTATTTATGTGATGGTTATCCTTCTTTAAAAAAGAAAGCTACTTTGATTTAATCTTCACTTTGTCAACTTACAAAAACATCTATAGCTTCACCCGTCCCATTAAAAAAAAAAGCTACTTTGATTTAATCTTCACTTTGTCAACTTACAAAAACATCTATAGCTTCACCCGTCCCAGCTTAGTTCCTCCCATTATAACAAAGAAGCAATTTCTCCTTCCACTTAAGATCAGTGTGGAAGAACGCTGACCTAAGAAAATGGTGTGCAGTGTTGAGAGTCCATTTGAAATCATTGTCAAAAATGGGCTGTGAGGGGCGCCTGGGTGGCTCAGTTGGTTAAGCGACTGCCTTCGGCTCAGGTCATGATCCCAGAGACCCTGTATCGAGTCCCACATCGGGCTTCTTGCTCGGCGGGAAGCCTGCTTCTCCCTCTCTCACTCCCCCTGTTTGTGTTCCCTCTCTGGCTGTGTTTCTCTCTGTCAAATAAATAAAATCTTTAAAAAAAAAATGGGGTATGAAACAATAATCCTTATTTTATGCCATTCTCCAAGAGTGCTCTGATTCAGATGTAGATGCAGAAAGCATGTGTACCAGGTTAATCTTCAATGGGGTTTTTCCAATAAGTGAAACAAAATGTTAGATGTGGAGGAGAATCTAATGTGTGTAAGATGGCAGAACGAGAAGAAAGGCAAGGATTGATGAATTGGAAGAAAACAGACAATCCATGAACTGAAGGTGTGGATGAGGACAGAGTGATGAGGTCAGAGTGATCAGATGAGGTAAGTTCACTGGGGAGAAAGGAGATTTTGATGTTAGAGTTATACATTTAAATTAATGAGTGTGTAGGTTAAGCTGTTTATGCTCCTACCTAGGGTCAATGGTATGTTTATGGAAGTCTGTGGCTCAGATATTGAGGAAGAGATGGTGACTGAAGATGAGAAGTGCCCCCAGCTGAGAGGCATGCTCTTAGCTGTTACTTCCATGTATATGTTAAGTACAGGCAGGATGATGGCAGAGACTAATATGAATAGAAAGCCTGCAATACAGGTGCCAGTGCTTTAAATGAATAAGGGAAAGTCTAATACAAGCACTATTTAAATGCCCCAAAGCTTGCACTCTCTTCTATGATTCCAAAGCAATAAATTAAACTAAGGGACCATTTTAATCTTTAATAAATTACCAAGTCTTCATATTTCCATAAGTTCTATCCTATTTAGTCTAGGTATTTCTATACTCCAGAAAAAACTACCAATGTGGAAGTAGGAAACATCTTAAGAATAACTGTATCTATTGAATGGTTCATACTCTAAATGAGATTGTCCTTTGGTAATTTCTTCTAAACTAACTCTGTTCTAGCATGTCAGTCATTTCAATGTCTCACATGGGATGGTTCAGGAGACTTTGTTTTTCTTAGAAAGTATTTTCTGGGGCACCTGGGTGGCTCAGTTGGTTGGGTAACTGCCTTCGGCTCAGGTCATGATCCTGGAGACCCAGGATCGAGCCCCACATCGGGCTCCCTGCTCGGCGGGGAGCCTGCTTCTCCCTCTCTCACTCCCCCAGCTTGTGTTCCCCCTCTGACTGTGTTTCTCTCTGTGAAATAAATAAAATCTTAAAAAAAAAAAGTATTTTCTGGCTAAAAAAAATAACTATTAAGGAAGAATAAAACATCTAAAAATCCTTAGTAAAACAGTTTTAATACAGGTTTGGGATGGAATTGAAGCAATCCTTGACTTAGTATAAATAATTGAATGGGAGACAAGGAAAGAGAGGAAAACAAAAATATTCCGAAGGGGATGTTATCAGATATGAATGGGTTTTGTGATTGGTTGAGCGAAACTGTGCTGATCCCACTGCTAAGAATGTTGGGTATATCCTCTCTATATCCAATTCTCACCTAATCTTATCTAAATATGAATCATAAATGCCTTTGTCAAATATGTTTGAGGTTGTCACAGAGCCTGCAGGACTCATATGTTTCTCATGGGTATCATATTTTTAACTTAGGATAATTCTACCCAGTGAGAAGCAGAGAAGATTCTTTTGGAAGTAGTCAGACTTAATTATTGTTATCTGACCAAACAAAACCTGAGAAATTTAGAACAACACAAAATGTAAACGATTGGGAGGATGCTAATCTTGTTTCCAAAAATAGCACAGCCATTGGTCTCCTAGTAGTATCTGATATAATGTGTGTATTAAACCTAAATAGTCATCATCTTTCCTACCCATCAGATATTGATGAGTATTTCTCTGGTCTTTCTTTAAACAAAGATTTCTTAAAATTTTAATTTAAGTGTATAAAATACTTCCTGAAATTGTAATGACATTAAAATTTGGCATAAATTTTTCCAGGGTTCTCAAATTATAGTGACTTGAGAAAATGAGCAAGAGTCAGTTCAGCAAACCCGACTGAATGTTGCAAAGATGTTTCAAGCTCTGCTGGATTAAAAGGTCCTAGAATTAGTTATGTCTTGAAACAGGAGATCAAAATATCAAAGCAAATGAGACTTCTAATTCACTGCTGGTAAAAATTTAGACGATTGACCACTTTGCAAAACTGCTGGGACTTTCCTTAAAAAGAAATCTCCCACAAGATTTAGTTATTCCATTCCTAGATATTTACCCAAGAAAAAGAAAAACCTATGTTCAACCAGAAACTTGTATACAAATGTTCACAGATTTGCAATAGCCAAAACTAGAAACCACCCAAATGTCCATCAACAGGCAAATAGATAAACAATGATATGTTCAGACAATGAAATACTACTGAGCCATAAAAAAGAATGAACTATGGATACACACTATGATGTGGAGTTCTCTCAGAATAATGAAACTGAGGGAAAGAAATCAGATAAAAAGGAATAATATTGTTTGTTTCTGTACATATACAATTCTAGGAAAGGCAAACTCGTATATAGTAAGGGTGGCCTCAGAGAGAGTAGGAGCATGGAAGAGAAGAAACATGGCAGGGAATTACCAAAGAGCTGAAGGAAACTTTTGGCAATAATGGATGTGTTAATTAATGAGTGTGAATGAGGGCTGTATGGACATTTTCATATCAAAAGATGTCATACTGTACACTTTAAGTATGTGTGTCCTTGTATGTCAATTACACATCACTAAAGTTCTTTAAAAATAGAAATTTTATAAAAAGTAGGCATACTAATGAACATGTTGTTACTTCTTATCAAAAGAAGAGGTTTCTTGTGTAAACAAGACAATAAAATGATACTTGTATTGTAGAAACTCCACTTGGTTATCAAACTTCAAGAGTTCTGTTCTCTGTACCCTGACTTAAGCATGCATGAATTATACTGGGAGAAAAATTTTACTTTTTGTCCTAACACTTCACAGCATTAACAGTTCAAACAACCAACAGTGTAAGTAATTAAGAAAGGTGCTTTATTCTATCCAACACTGCATTTTAAATAGTTTGAGATAATGTTAAAAAAAAAAAAGGTAAATTAGAAAGAATTAAAAGTTGGGTCTATGTTGTTAAACCAAATATGCCAGATTTGAACCTGAGCCTCCTGCAATCTCATTAACCCATTTTTCTGATCATTGCAACACCACCTAAACTTTCTCTCCTGTCCTTTGGCCTGTCCCATTTCTTATCCATTTCATGTCTCTTTCACCCATTCTCCATCATTTTCCCCTGCATTGCTCCTTCTTCCTCTTCTTTTTGTCTCTTTGTATTTCACACATGTTGCTCTTTCTGTTTAGTCCTTCTACTGAAAAAAGAATAAATTCAATGTGAAGGTTTGTTTTGTTCTTTTTTTTTTTCAGAAGAGAAATATTAAAGGTTTCAACCATGTTTCAAACTAAAAAAGAGTGGGGGACACCTGGTGGCTCAGTTGGTTGAGCAAGCAACACTTGGTTTTGGCCCAGGTAATTATCTCAGGGTAGTGGGATCCAGCCCACCCAGAATTCAAGCTCAGCAGGGAGTCGACTTGAGATTCCCTTTCCCTCTGCTCCTCCCCAGTCTCGGGTTCTCACTCTTTCTCTTTGCCTCTAAAATAAATAAATAAATCTAAAAAAAAAAAAAAAAAAGACGTAAAACTCTGAGCCCAACAGCCATACAGTACATATTTCAACAGGGATAGAAAGAAGGAAAAAACACTGAAGCAGAGACCAAAAGGCCTATAAGGGGAGAGACGTCAGGAAGGAAGGCAACAAAAGACCTCTGAGAAAGTGGTAGTTTAGCTATTGATCTCAAATGCCTAATTACTGAGATTCACCTTGCAGTTCATCTGTAATCCTTTGTGAATTAACTCTACTCTCCAATTTAGGACATGCATTTCTAATGGTTATGACAAGGGTCTCTAGAAATTATTAGGTTGCCCTACCTTTGTTTTTGAAAAATTATAGTCATCTAATTTAACTGCATCTTTTTTTTTTTAAGATTTTATTTATTTATTTGACAGAGAGAAACACAGCCAGAGAGGGAACACAAGCAGAGGGAGTGAGAGAGGGAGAAGCAGGCTTCCACCAAGCTGGGAGCCCGATGTGGGGCTCGATCCCAGGTCTCCAGGATCATGACCTGAGCTGAAAGCAGTCGCTTAACCAACTGAGCCACCCAGGCGCCCCAAATTTCACTGCATCTTAAGACAAGGCTTGATACCCATATTGATTTATTCTCCTGAGTCATTTTTTGCAACGATGCAGATTGTGCTTTTTTGGTTTTGCTTATTATTGAGACGAGCACTGATTTCATCCTAGTGTGCATGTTTAAAAGTCTCCATTCACACACGAAAACAGGAATCATTCTTTAGTTCATTGTATACTACTTGGTAAAATTCAGAAGTTCTTTTTCCAAATGAAACAAGTCACTGGGAATTAAAAGGAGACCATAGGCCTTGGGTCAGAAGACTCTTTAACCCTATGCCATACATAATGAAAATAAGCTAAAGGCTAATGTTGATATCCTAGGTAAAAACTCCATCATGCCCTGAAATCCATAGGTCCCAACCGCTCTAACACACATAATGGAGCAGCAGAGAATGAGCAGGAAAGCAAAGAAAGGATGAAGTGATAACATAACTCATTTCCTCCTTAATCCGTAAAGCTCCTGAACTTCGTGGAAATTTCCTTGACAATAATATCATTATCACAACCAAATCCAAAAAGTGCACATGAGGCTCAAGCAAAAGCCTTCAATGAAAAAAATTTTCGTATCAGGACTTAATACCCTACAACACAAAAGTATGAGAATTTTGTTAGTAATTTACATTATGTGTGCAATCATACTTAAGGTAGAGTCGAAACCACTATCAGCAGGTGGTAGTTTCAGACAGTTCACAGGTGGTTATTAGGGTAAATGATTACAGGATTGTCAGATTTTAAGGTATTAAGTCACTTCTGCTGAGCTGAAATGATAGCTCCTACTAGGACAGGTCAAAAGAGAATGTAGTTTACTATGTTTTGAAGGGCAGAGAACAGAGCAGAAAAAGATAAGATGTCTGAGGATGATCTTAAAATAATAGTGCTTGAACACACATGATCTGCAGTCTACCATGATTTTAGAGATACAAAACAGGCACAAAATCTACATTTACATTGCCTTGAGCCATCCAAGAATAAGTAAACCCTTAAGCTATGGAATATTGACCAGGAAGCCATAATAGATTTGTTCATTTTCCACTAACTAGGCATCTTTTAAAGGGTGTTTCATGGGGCGACCTGGGAGACTCAGTCAGTTAAAAGTCTGATCAGGTCATGACCCCAGCATCCTGAATTTGAGCCCTGCTCAGTGGGGAGCCTGCTTCTCCCCCTGTATGTGCCTGTGCATGCTCTCTCTCTCTCTGTCAAATAAAGTGTTTTTTTTTTTTAAAAAGGTCTTTCATAATTTTTATAAGTCATATGTAATAGATCTTTTTTGTTTACCATGAAACCATGAATGTTACATTGCAAGTTACTGAACAGCATCTACAACAGGAATTAATGAGAGATCTTCTAGCTAATATTGAGTTTTGCTAGTTCTGATCTTAGAAGCCAGAAGGAACCCTGAAGATGATCACTAAAATTTACCTCCAAAACTAATAATATACTATATGTGAATTAATTGAACTTAAATTTTAAAAAGAAGATGCCATCAGAATTATAATCCCAGAAAATATAATCTTATACTTCATCAAATGAAAATGTCTTCAGCTTGATAAATTACAATGCCATGAGAGCTTTACTTTGTCGGTTTTTATTGAACATTGAAAATATCAACACTGAAGTATGATTTTTGGTAGAGATTTGTGAAGCCTAAGTGAAATAATGTAAGTCCCTGTATTAGTAAGCCCAGGCTGCCAAACAAAATACCATAGACTGGGTGATCTAAACAATACTTCTCATGGTTCTAGAGGCTGGGAATTCCAAAATGAAGGATCTGACAAATTAGGTTCCCTGGTGGGGCTTTTCCTGGCCTATAGACGACTGTCTTCTTTCTGTGTTGTTGTGTGTGACAGGGAAAGGGAAAGGAAGCAAGCTCTCTAGTGTACTAATTCTATCATGTGGACCTCATCCTTGTGCCCTTACCTAAACCTAATTATCTCCCAAAGACCCCATCTCCAAATATCATGACTTTGAAGGTTAAGGCTTCAGCATAAGAATTTTGGAAGGACACAATTCAGTCCATAACTGTCTCTATGATGGTCCTATAATTTGATGGCATTATTATGACACAGATATTATATTTGATAATATAAGCCATCAAGAGTTTCTGAATTGTCTTCTTCCTTCTTGCCTTCATTGTGTCTCATAATTCTGGTATTCAAAATTTTATAATCACTGTTCTGCATCTTCCATGGTTTTTTTTTTTTCTCTCTCTCTCTCTTCTTACCCATAGCTCAAAACTTTCACAGTACCAAACATGAACAGCAAATGAGAAACTAAGACCAGGAAAAGAAATGAAATACGAAGGATCAAGTAAATTCTGTCAGAATCCAGAGAAGCTGATAGAAATCAGATTCTAAAGGTCAAAATAAGAACCTCGATTCTTTACTTGAGGTTTTAGCAAAAACTGAAAAAGTAGGGCAAGACAGGTAGTTAAAATACCAATGAGATAGAGATGAAGTTATAAGTGAATATATTTGGATACTGAAACTGGATAGAGGAACAATGGATTTTTCTTTTTTTGACAGTTTTCAGCCCTCTCTTCTCCTACTTTATAGTCCCTTCTTGAATGATCTTTTTTACTCTCATGATTTTAATTATTGCCTCTAATGTTATAACTTTTAATTGACAGTTATAGTCCTAACCACTCAAATCTTAAATTCTCTCCCTGTGTTTGGGCATTCTATGATCACACATTTCAAGTAAATATGTTTGAATCTAAGTTCATTATCTTTCTTTTTAAGTCAACATCTTACACTTCATTACCTATTTCCAGGTTGGTGGTACTATAATTCTCATAAGCAACCTGGAATACCATCCCCTATCACCAATCTGTAATAAATTCTGTCAATTTTTCTTATGAAGGAATGCTCATATCTGACTTGCCTTTTTTATGTCCATGCTCATCAACCTCAATAAGGCCTTAATTTCCTTCCTTCATTGTGCAAGTGGGGAGAGTGAGGCATTCTGGGACCAGAGAGAATGTGGGTTACAGAAAAATAGAGATAAAAATTATACAAATTGTTGAGTGCACTGAATATACCTATAAGTAAGAACTCTGACACAGATATGACTCAGAACACATCTATGCTACTAACCCTTCATTTCAGTGAAGAATCATTAGAGAAGGATTTATGTTACCGCATCTTCATGTGGTCTAGGTGAACTTGAAAGCTAGTGTTTGATCAGGCAGTGAAGAACACAGCATACCACTTCTTCTACTTAAAATCATACCTAAATGGTAAGCCAGTGCAGTATATAGATTTTTTACTCAAACAAATCTGTACACTTTCATTTTAACAAACTGAAAGTATTATTGAAAATTTAATCTCTAGAATGCATTTATTTTAAGATTAAAAATCAAGAAATACAAATTATTTTTATAAAATCTTATTTTAGTAAGATAATTAACAAGATGCAAGTCATTATTAAATATCTCATTTTTGTAAGGAGCTAAAGGAAAGATCATTATTAAAACATAGTTTTTATCTGAATAATGTGAGGTTAAGAAGAGAAGGTAAAATGGGGCGCCTGGGTGGCTCAGTTGGTTAAGCGACTGCCTTCGGCTTAGGTCATGATCCCAGAGACCTGGGATCAAGTCCCACATCAGGCTCCCTGCTAGGTGGGAGGCCTGCTTCTACCTCTCTCACTACCCCTGCTTGTGCTCCCTTTCTGGCTGTGTTTCTCTCTGTCAAATAAATAAAATATTAAAAAAAAAAAAAAAAGAAGAGAAGGTAAAGAGAAAACTAAAATAACAGAAATTTCTGGTTGCAAGTTCAAGAACTTAGACTTTATTCTGCCAGTAATAGAGAAATATTGAAGGTATTTGAACAGAGGAAACATGTCAAAGATTTTATATTCTTTTAAGATTTTTATTTAAAAATATTTTTAGGAGTGCCCGGGTGGCTCAGTGGGTTAGGTCTCTGCCTTCGGCTCAGGTCATGATCTCAGGGTCCTGGGACCAAGTCCCACATTGGGCTCTCTGCTCACGGGGGGGCCTGCTTCCTCCTCTTCCTCTGCCTGCCTCTCTGCCTATTTGTGATCTCTCTCTCTCTCTTTCTCTCTCTCTCTGTCAAATAAATAAATAAATAAATAAATAAATAAATAAATAAATAAATAAATAAATAAAAATCTTTTTAAAATATTTTTATTATTTTTAAAAAGATTTTATTTATTTATAATATTTTTTAAATATTTTATTTATTTATTTGTTGGGGGGAGGGGGAAGAGTATGAACAGAAGCAGGGAGAGCAGCAGGCAGAGTGAGAAACAGGTTCCCCACTGAGCAAGGAGCCTGATGCAGGACTCAATCCCAGGACCCTGGGATCATGACCTGAGCCAAAGGCAGACATTTAACTGACTGAGCCACTCAGGCATCCCTAAAAAGATTTTTTAAAGATCAATCTGCTCTGAAATAGATTGGCCAGGAAAAATTATCTATAGGCAAGGAACCAAGTTAGGAGGCGGTCATCCCTGGGGCACCTGGGTGGCTCAGTTGTCAAGTGTCTGCCTTCAGCTCAGATCATGATCCTGATTATAATTTTTAGCAATACTGCCTCTCAAGTGAGAACAACATAAGCAAACTATCCCACAGGGAGCTGGAAATGAAAGTGTGGGACTCCGAAAAAAGGGTCAGTGTTCAACAAGTTGCTTTGGTATGTGTATATCCTCATTGGGCTCGCTGCTCGGTGGGAAGCCTGCTTCTCCCTCTCTCATTTCCCCTGCTTGCGTTCCCTCTCTAGCTGTGTTTCTCTCTGTCAAATAAATAAATAAAATCTGCAAAAAAAAAAAAGGAGGTGGTCATCATGGGGCAGGGGAGTAGTGACTCAGTGTTTGAGCAAAGCTGGACGTAGAGTAAAGGAAAGGGAGATAGGATTTGGGGGGGAAGGGAGGGAATAGCAAAAAAAAAGGTTCATTGAGTGATAGCAAAGTGATAGTACAAAAGTCCCAAGGACAGAGGGGACCTGAGAGGTTTGCCATCAGAGTCTAAGTCTAGGGCTTTTTATGGGCTTGTTAGGCTGTTTCAGTCTCATTAACCCTTTTTGCACCTGTCACATGGGAAAGGGTGGAGGGCTCATTCCAGGGTGGTATAAATCCTTCCAGGGGTGGTTTCCTCTTGGGAAGGGAGGACCTTGTCCCCACCTGCCTGCCTTCTAACTATCTCTCACCATTCCTCCTCTGAAGAGGTACCCCTAACTGCTTTTAGGGGAAAAAAGGGGGTAGGACAGATCATAGCTACTTCCTGCTGGCCAGAAGCCTTGGATGGGGCGGCAGTCAGGGTTCTTCTCTTCTGATCTATCAAGTAGACCCCGCAGATGTCTGATTTGACTCTATGTGGGGCTCTGTCTGAACCACCATTTGGAGTTTGATGCCCTTTATCCTGGAAGATATAAAGTGGGTGAGGGCATTTAGGAGACAAGACCCAAAGCACCATACAAGACCGAATACAGCCCGGGGTCTGGCGAGAGACCGAGCAGGTTCAGTGAACTCCCCACCTACTGTGAGGAGAGGGCAGGCGGAAAGGAATACAATAAGGATTATGATTTTGATAGGATATAGAAAAAGTAACATTATTTGTATCTTATCATTTCAAGACCAGTTTGAGGTCTTCTTTGAATTAGGCCCCACTGGGGACCAGGGTTTGACTCTGAGATGGTGGATCCAGGCTTCAAATTCAGGTACTTTGCTATTGGAGTGGCTAAAATCATGGTATGCAGGCCTTCCCAGACCGGCTTTAACAAGCCCTTGGTCCCCAGGATAAAATGGAAGAGATTGGTTATTTGGGGGCTGGGAATTGGGGAGCTCCTTGCAAGAGGGATGAAATGATTTCTTTCTGAGGACTGAGGTCTTTAGACACAGTCTAAGTGATAGTTCATGTCCAAAACCTTGGATACTCCCTCTGTTATCACTCTGAAGGGACTGAGGGACCTCAAACCAAGAGATTTTCTAGTGATATGATCTTGAGCAGGGTCACAAAGACAAACAAAGCAACAGATTTGATCAGCAAGGATGGGCAGGATGATTAAAAGATAAGGAGGAAGGATGACGTTGAGATGCAGGAAAATGGTAGTAATATTAAGAGAATTCAGAATTTCAAATAGGAAACCAGCTTGTGGAGAATGATGATTATAATTTTTAGCAATACTGCCTCTCAAGTGAGAACAACATAAGCAAACTATCCCACAGGGAGCTGGAAATGAAAGTGTGGGACTCCGAAAAAAGGGTCAGTGTTCAACAAGTTGCTTTGGTATGTGTATATCTACAGATGTAGATATAGAGAAGGGTAGACAGAAAGACAGACAGAAAGATAGAGAAAGAAATAAGAAATAAAGCGAGAAAGAGAGAAAGAGGAAGGAAGGAAGGAAGGAAGGAAGGAAGGAAGGAAGGAAGGAAGGAAGGAAGGAAGGAGGAAGGAAAGAAGGGAGGAAATGAGGGAGGGAGGAAGAAAGGAAGGAAGGAAAGAAGGAAAAAAGAAGGAAGGAAGGAAGGAAGGAAGGAAGAAAGAAAGAGGTAAAGAGGGAGAGAAAGGAAAGGAAATAAAAGGGAAGGAAAAAAAGAAAAAAGAAAAGAAATAAAAAGATATTTCATAGCTAAAGAGGTATGGTTAGACACTGAGAACTGGGGAAGAGGAAGATCTGGCTATTTTGGAGAATTCTCTCACACCAATATATTTCTATGGTAGTGGTCTTCATTACAACTGGATTTAACTTGTGTTTTACAGTCACACACTTAAATACAAATCCTACTTTTTAAAAAGGACTTACCTGTTTGCTAGAAAAGAAGTCACAATGTTGAAATGTGAAAAATGTGTCTTTACGATGAGTTGTGATACAATGCCCAGGGGCCCTGAGACAGGAGCTGGGAGTCCTGGATTCCTCCTCCCATCCCCTGGCTCTCCTGCTAATGCAGGAGATTTCTGTCCTCTAAGAACAGAAGCCAGGAAAGCACCTGACCTGAAAGCCTCTCTTGCCCTCTCCTTCCTGAGATCATCTACATTTGCACATCTCTAGCACTTGCTTTCAGAGAGGCATTTCCTCTATGCATTAAGACTACAGGTCCCCTCCCTTTCACTGTTTAGTTGGTGTCCTCACCAGACAGGGACAGTCATAAAAGCCTCTTATCTCATCTTCATTTGTTTCTTAAATTAAGCAAAATCCCCTTATCTGCTTTTATTTCTTTGTTTGTTGAAACTCCCTAAATTTCCTTTGGACAATATGGGGTCTAAGAGGATTTTGGTTTGCTCAAAGAGCTGACTTAGCTGTGCCTAGAAGTCTGTTTAACTAAGAACATCTGTGTGTCCCGCCTTCATCATGAAAGAGCACTGCCATGTTGTCTTGTTCTCATCACCTATAAATGTATAATAGTGCTTATAAATTTCACTCCCATAACTGCTTAGAGAAATGTTATGGGAATTGATGGACACAAAATAGGTTAAGTCCTTAAAGTGAAATACTATATAAACTCACAGATATATGTATGTGTGTGCAGGTGTATTTACATATAATATATATTATATATGCAACATATACATTATAAATAATAACATATGTAATATACATTATACATGTGTATTACATACATATTACATGCATATTTTTAAAAATTTAATAATCTATTGCTTTTATTTTATTTTTTTTTAAAGATTTTATTTATTTGACAGAGAGAAACACAGCCAGAGAGGGAACACAAGCAAGGGGAGTGAGAGAGGGAGAAGGAGGCTTCCCGCCGAGCAGGGAGCCCGATGTGGGACTCGATCCCTGATCTCTGGGATTATGACCTGAGCTGAAGGCAGTCACTTAACCAACTGAGCCACCCAGGCGCCCCTAGAATCTATTGCTTTTAAACTCTTAGTAGTATGACATACCCACTAACCAAATGGATAGAAATCACAGGCTCTTACAAAAATATGCAGTCTGGTTAAAAAAAGCAATTTCATATGAATAACTAATATGACTATAGAACACAGACTAAACACTGTATTACCAGATTATTTCCAGGTTCTGGTCAAAATCTCCCCTTGAGCCTTCTGCAATTAGTGAGGAATCCCTATGTTCTCCTAATGAAAGAACCATATAATTTATCACCCAAACTGGTACATTATTGACATTGAATAGGGACACTATTAGTAATTACTCCAAGAAAACAAGTATCATCTGAAACTGTCCCAGGCAAACCAACCCATGGTCTGTGTATTAGGTTGAGTTGTATCCTGTCCCCTCCCCAGCAAATTCATATGTTAAAGTTCTAACACAATATCTCAGAACATGACCTTATTTTGAGATACAGTCTTCAGAGAGGCAATGAAGTTAGGATGAGGTCATTAGGCCCTAATCCAACATGACTAGTGTTCTTATGAAAAGCTGACATTTGGAGACAGACATGCGTGCAAGAAGAAGACCATGCAAACTGACGATGCTTCCTGTAAGACAAGAATAGGGAAGTACAACCTCTTCCTCTTATCCCTCAGAAGGAACTAATCTTGCCAACACCTTGTAGATGATAAATTTATGCTGTTTACATCACCTAGTTTGTGGTACTTTCTAGCACCTTAGCCCTAGAAACTTAATACAGTCTCTCTACTAATAAATATCTTCTTGTTGTGTCATAATTCTGTTGGATTTTCATTACTTGCAACCAAAGACTTTTGACTTTAAGACTTCAGAAAGTTAGTGTGAACAAGGAAAGAAGGCACTGTCCAGATCATTTGGGGCAGCAAAGTCTAGGCAGCAGGAGTGGCTTAGACTCACCCAATGAAGTAGGTCAACAACTGGCAATAGTGTCACATTTCAACTCTTTCTTTTCTTTCTTAAGAATCTATCAAAGGTATAGAGAGTCTGAGCAAGAGCAAGAATGACTTCCGGATATAGGATCATGATTGTGATAGATTATTATTCAGTTATTCCTTTCTTCCCTTGATTCATGGATTTTAGCCTTGTTGTAGATCAAAAGAACTTCTCACTCTTCTACTTTGGCCACAGGGATATGACTTGCTTTGGCCAATGGAAGCTTAGCAGCAATGATGTAAAATGAGGTTGGAAATGTATAAAGGACATTGAACTTGCCCCATTGCACATCAGCCATCACACAAGATGAGCTTCCCTTGGGTAGTTCTCATTCAGCTTGGATATACAATTAGGCCCACAGCTTGCAGCAGAGCCAGCCAAGCAAAATCTAAATCAGCCAATCTGCAACCAACCCAAATATAGGTGACCCACATATGACTGTTGTTATAAGCCACTGAGTCTTGGAAGAGTCTGTTAACACAGCATTATCATAGCAATTGCTAACTCATATATAAGACTTCTCTTATTGCAGATATTATTAACTGTACTATACAGTAACTATTGTGCCGATCTTTGCACATATATCAAGGGAGACCATACTCATATGTTCAAGAAGCTTCTAATTTGGAAGAGAATATAAAAGCACATTTTTAAATTGACAAATGCAAAGTAGTATTTATTTAGGTGCTAAGTAATATAGCATTAAAAGGTATAAAGAGCATTAACAGTGATGCGACAAAAATCTTGGTCCCAGCTGGGCCATGGATTATGTAATCTGTTGGGACTTCTGTTCTTTCAACTCTACAATGAGTGTTTTGAATTAGGTTGGACCCATGGTGACTTCCAGCTCAAAAAAATGCAAGATCTTATGCTTACTCAGGGACTGGCTCAGACAGGACTGATCTCATGAAAGAGCATAATCACAGAGAAATATAATACACAATGCTATTCCTTGAAAAATGGATTGAATTTAAATAGGTTGGTGTATAACAACACAAAAAATATGTGAATAAAAGAACTCAGCATTTACCAGATAAGATCGGAACCAGTAGAGAAAGGAATTGTACCAAGGAAAGCCCTGTGTCATCTTTCTTTCAGCTGCTCAGTACATGGTTCTACCCAGTGAAACACCTTGACAACCCTTTCCTTCCACACGTTTTTATTTTATGAGATTTTAAAATTATTCAATGTGAAAAGCTATCTTTTCGCTTGACTACCTTTATATTCTGAGAGTTTAGGAAATCTCTTCACTCACACTTTGAAAAAAAAAAAAACTACTCTAGCCCTCATGTTGTCCCTGAAAAGGGTTTGAAATTGGTTTTTGCCTTAGTAGCAGATCGTCCCAGCCCAATCTAGCTGTGTCTCTGCATCTCAGTGAATAGCCACTCAGCCTACAAAATTCCACATGAGTTGCCACACAATAACTTCACTCTAGGAATCATTAGAGGTGGTGAAGACAACTATAAGGGCTTGCTTTATGAGGACACAGACTTACAGTTGAAAAATATCATTTAAAAAAAAAGCTTGAATTCAATCGCTTAGAAAAAGGAGCATGTGTTTCTTGTTGTAATTGCTTGCCTTTGAAGATCAACTCAGGATAAAGGCTATTTTCAAAATGTTTCAAAGTGTCTTGAGAGATTCCTGGAAGTTTTATTCTGTATGCTACTGTTCCCCAGTTGCAAACTCTTGTTGGGAGAGCAGAATCTTTCCAAATGCCTCAGCTTTGCAGGGTCAGTAAGAAGGACACAGGAGGAACTCCTTTGATAGGATCTTTGTATCCACTCTTCAGAAGTGTATGCCTATGAAAAATAACTAAGGGAATACAACAGCAACACCTACACCAATGTCATCATTAAGGTATAAATGAGTAATTCTTTATTCTCCAAGATTCTATCATTTCATTTTCAAATTGTTATTTTGTCATTTTAAAATTGCCATATATTTTGACTTTTCTCTGTACCTAGCCTTGCACAGTTTTCTAAACTTAATTAGGTAAAACATTTTTGTAACTCTACCAAGAAAAAAGCTTTCTTTTTCTGGACTCTACCTGTTGCTGGATCTTCAAAGAGAGCTCAGGGCAGTACTTGCAAAGCACACTCTGCAGGGAAAAGGGTGTGTGTGGGTGTCTATAAATATTCCTCTCTGCTCTTTTTTGACATTCTACTTTTAGAAGTTATTACACAGGAAATTCCCATGGATGACTAATACTTAACCTGAATAAATACCTCACACACCATAGAATCCTAGAAGTAACCACAGAGGAAAACAGCCAATTGACCTCTTCTACACTTCTGAGAAAGGCAACCAAAGACATTCATTAATCATTAGCCATAGAACAGCGATGAAGGGTGATTTGTCTTTTTGCTTAACATAATGAGAAAATAAGAACTCCTATCAGGTTTGTTTTCATATGTAACATCTTGGATTGCAGATTTGGCAAGAATGGCATTGAGGGGGTTCTGCTGACTTCCTGTGTCGCCACAATAATAACAAAACAGCTAAGTATTAGGTCCAAACCATTAATATTAATATCTACATGAGGTTAATTACTCCTTCAGTTATGTATATCTTCATTTTGCTTGAATTTTGATAAGGAAATAATTAAGTAATATATTTATTATCATTCCTTTTGTTCTAAGGGTATGAGTAGGGATAGGAAGAGACAATAAGAAACTAGGAATGGAAAAGTTGAGAAACACAGACTCTAAAAGTCTTGTCAGGGACGTATTTGAGAAACAGATATCTATAAACCAATAGGTTCCAAGTGCCAGAAACAAAGTTTACACAATAGATATGAAATTACATTTGAAATCGGGTGCCACACAGAGATGTCAGCAATAAGAGTTAAAAACTATTTAGATCAGTGCTTCTCGAACTTGAATATACATACATATTATCTGGGAATCTTATTAAAAATGCAGAATCATGGGGTGGCTGGGTGGCTCAGTTGTTAAACATCTGCTTTTGGCTCATGATCCTAGGGTCCTGAGATAGAGCCCTGCGTCAGGATCCTTGCTCAGTCTGGAGTCTGCTTCTCCCTATCCCTGCTTGTGCGCTCTCTTTCTCTCTCTCTAGCTCTCTCTCTAGCTCTCTCTCTCTCTCTCTGCTTGTGCGCTCTCTTTCTCTCTCTCTAGCTCTCCACCCTGCTTGTGCACTCTCTTTCTCTCTCTCCAGCTCTCTCTCTAGCTCTCTCTCTCTCTCTCAAATAAATAAACAAATAAATATTTTTTTAAATGTAGATTCTGATTCAATAGTCCTGGGACAGGATCTGAAATTCTGCATTTCTAATAAGTTCCCAGGGAATGCCAATGCTGACAGTCTATATCCTACACTTAGAGTATCAGGAATTGAGTCTACATTGAAACAGGAAAACCAGAAAGTTGGGAAGGGGATCTAGAGGCTGAAAGATAAGAACTCTAGTCACAACATGCTAATGATGTCTTATGCCTTAATAGGATGTTATATACATCTGCTTCTTCCCAATACAGCAATTAGTTCCAGGGTATGAAGATTGCCCAAGGCTCATAGATAGAAGTAGTTGAGATAGGGGAAATAGAACAGATTGTAGGAACAAGCATAAGGGCAAATACCAAAATTATCCAACACAAGTGTGAATTCAAACAAGTGTATTTCACTGACTCCCATACTCTGATTTTAATGGGGGGCAGGAATTCAGTCGTATTGTTTTAAGTTTTATTTATTTAAGTAATCTCTATATCCAATGTGGGGTTCAAACTAACAACCCCAAGACCAAGAGTCATGTGCTCTTCTGACTGAGCCAGGCAAGCACCCCCAGTGTTTCCTAGATACAAATTGTAGAAAAAAACTTTGCTTCATTTTCTCATTTAACTCAGGATGATTAAGGACATTTCCATATATAAGTACCATTAGACTGACAGTGGTTAACAGTCTAGAGATCTGGAAGTCAGACTGTCAGAGATTTAATTCTAATCTAACAATCATCAGATAGGTAACACAAATCAAGTTACTTAATTTCACTGGGTCTCAGATTCCTCACCTACGGGAGGAAGAAGAATACTTGCTTCAAGAAGTATTGTGATGAACAAATGAATACATACAAAAGTTTTGGAAGAATGCCTGGCACAGGAAAAAAGAAATGTGTGCAATTATAGTAAGACGTCATTGTGGCATTTCTCCAGTCATCTCTCCAGCAATGCAGGGTTATAGAGCTTTAGGTCAGCCATGAAAACTCTTAAGCCAGGTAAGAACCTACCAGAAACTTCTGACCTGATTCCAGGTCAGATGGTTCTCTTCATGTCCATGGACTTAAGGGTACTTTCTTTACATTATTTCAAGGCTATTTGCAGGGGTGCGGGGGTGGGGAGGGATCTACTTCTGCTCTCCAGTCATTATCTCTTTTCAACATTTCCAATCTCAATTGCCTCCTTTTCCTTCAATTATTAACCTATTTTCTATAACTTTCTCAATGATACTGCCCTGTATTTAAGCATATATGAGTCACTATATATTATATATATATATTTCCTATTATATCAAAATATAATTTAAAAAGAAAGATTTAGAGATAGGCATTCTAGTATATCTAAATTGTAGACTTCTCCTACTATCCATTCACTTAGCCATTTACATGCCAAATCCATATTCTAATGTTTCTTTACATAATTCTTCTCAAATTCGCCTTTTTCTGTCTAAGTGACACCTTCTTTCTGTCCTCTATGGCTCTCATCTCATGATCCATAGATAAATACTGTTACATTCTCTGATCTCTTTCCATCCCCTGGGTTCTCCTGTAGCTCACTGTTCTATTAACCTTTCCAAAATACTACTTTTTGTTAAGTTTCTACTCTTCGCAAGAATCTTGTCTTCCACACCAAGCCTAAACTCTTTTCCCCAGCATAACCTAATCTTTCTATTTGACCTCTCTGTATCTTACCCATCTTTCAAAGCAACAAATTGTGCATCACTTTATTTACCTACCATGCTGTCCTTCCTTAGTTATCATTCTTCTTTGCTTTGTTTGCCACCTTTTTCCTTTGGCTCCCATGATCATAAAGCATTCACAAAGATATGCATGAAGTAAATTCCATGAATTTGACTGACAGTTGATCGGGGTACACACACTAGGAGAAGGAAAACAGAAAGGGTTCAAAAATACATTTACCCATATCTTTTCCTAAAATTATGATTTCCGCTGAAGAGTTACACAAAGGTAATATATACCAAAGTGTGCTATAGTTTAGAACAAAGTTCTTGTATTGGAAGTGAATCCTGTGACTGACATATTATCCATTGTTTGAGTACAGGTCAACATATCTGAACTGAACATTATCCCTGCACCCTGCCGGGATTGCATTACCAGGCGACACATGGGTACATAAAGCTGTCGGACTGTTATTTTAGAAGACGGGCAAGGAAGATCATGATGATATGGGTCACCTGCTGCCAGGAATATAGCTTTATGGCATGATATAGCTGCTTAATGGTCCATTGATCGTTTTTCAAGACACTTGAGGTATTTAAAGCTTTAGCCACCCAGGGTGTATAAAGAGCAGTAGTCAAACTATACAGCTTTAAGTAACTTCTTTTGAAGTATTTTTTCAAATATCAAAACTGGACTTAATAATTGTATTTTTAAAGTCAAGGTACACAGAGAAATGATAAAGATGGAAAAGGAGCATCAAAATACTGTTCTACTCTATCACACTTGTATTAATAATGAAACATGATATATAAGTTATATTCTTCTCTTTTAAAATCACTGACATTCTATCCAACACATATATATATATATATATATATATGTATGTGTCTATATCTGCATGTATATATGTAGGTATGTATATATGTGTGTGTGTGTATGTATGTGTGTGTGGGTATACATGTACGCTTACATAAATTAGGCATTATTCATCTGTGACACTCAACGTTTAGTTCATTAGAGTTGATACCATGGCTGTCCCCATTAACAAAGACATCATTATATGCTGCTCAGTTCTGTGCCTGTGTTCAATCTCAGCCCAAAATGAAATAGAAAGCAGGGATGAAAAAAGGGAGAGAGGACAATGGGAACAGGAAACCAAGGACAGGAGAACATCTACTGATCACTCTTATGCATCAGGCACAAAGTTTTGCATGATTGTTCACATTTTGTGGTACTCTATTTCCAACTCTTAAACCTAAGGGAATACATATGAATAGCTCACAAACCTTAATTCCTATTTGCAGCAGCTGTGCTTCAAATTCTGCCAACTTTGGTGTGTTTATCACTTAATTCACCATTAGCATTCTATATAGTTTGTCATATATTAAACCACACTTGTTTTTAAACCAACATTTTAAGTATTGAGTATTTTATGAGACTTGTTCATGTACCCTTTCTATGTCCATGCTTCATAGACATTCTTATAGATTGTTTGACATAAATATAATACTAAATAAAAATTTAAATAAAGTTTCTGATTATAAAATCATAAATCATAAATATTTCTAGTTGAAAATAGTGGTGGAGTAGCAACCTGTGATACAGCCTTTCCTACTTCTTAATAAAGCACCTCTGAAGAAACAGAGGAAACAAAACTTTGGAATAGCAATGAAAAGCAAGAAATGAAAGTCAAGGTATCACTAGAAGCTACAAGATTTCCACTAACTAACAAACAATCAAACAACAAAAAAAGATTTCCACTAACTTCAGACTGATGAAACTGGATAAAAATTTCAAGCAACAACTGTACACATTATACTATAAGAAAGAACGAAACCTATTAATTGAGAACAAGCCAACAGTCTCCCACCACAAGCAAATACCCAATGAATTAAAAAATACCAAGTCTATGTGTCAGCTAGGTTGCTGGGTGACTGAAGCAGAGTAAGGGTGTTGGGTGGGGGTGGCACCTTGCATCTAGACCCACAATTAGGTATAGATCCACAAGTAAATCTCCAGGTGAAAGAAAAGGCAGGGAAAAGCCTGACCACAGTGCATACTTAGAAGTGTATGTTTTCATATGCAGGGTGGAGGGTGTCAGAAAAAAAACATTCTTTCTTAATCTAGCAAAATTAAACAAATAAAAACCTGGCAACACTGAGGGATCAGGCTGGGAACAATCCATGGGAAAATATCACAGAGCTGTCGTTCTAAAGAGGGCATCATGAGAGTTGTAGGGAAATTTGCTCACCCTGTCTTTTGGTAAAAATTTTAAAATAAAGTGATGAAGAAATATTAACATTGGGACTGTGGGGAGAAATATTCCTACAGGTAAGAAGTATTATACTCAAGATTCAGAGAAACAGCCTATAAAAATAGCTTATGAAGGAGAAAAGAAAAAAAAAAAAACTTTGGTTCTTAGTTGGTTTTTGGAAAGCATAATTTTTATGAAGCCAAATAAGAAAGCAATGGGAAAGAAAAAACAGGATGAAAATAAATCACGATGAAATGTTAAAAGACAAAGGTACAATAAGGAAGGACTTTTAGAAAGTATAAAATACAGTAACAGAATTAAAATGTACAGAGGAGGTAGTGAAGGGCAGAACTTGGTGACGTAAAAAACCAAGTCAGTGAAGTATAAGACAATCTTGAAAAACTGTTAGAGTACAAAGGAAAGAAGAATGCAAAGAAAGAGGGAGGGAGGAAGAAAGAAAGGAGAGAGAGAGGAAAGAAGAAAGAAAGAGGAAGGAAGGAAGGAAGGAAGGAAGGAAGGAAGGAAGGAAGGAAGGAAGGGAGGGAGGGAGGAAAGAAAAAAGGAAGGAAAGAAGGGAGGAAGGAAGAAAGAAAGAGAAACTGAAAATAATGCAGAAATATGGTAACAGAAGTGAAGAATAGGAATGGAGATCCAATCTAAGGACACAGGTGGGATAACAAAATTAAGATGGAAACAATAACCAGACTCAAACTTAAGAAATTTTTCCTGCTTTAAAGTAAAAACAGTAATGCTTCCAGTTAGTAAAAAGTCACTGCCTTTAAGAAATGTACTCTAGGGGCTCCTGGGTGGCTCAGTGGGTTAAAGCCTCTGCCTTCGGCTCAGGTCATGATCTCAGGGTCCTGGGATCGAGTCCGACATTGGGCTCTCTGCTCAATGGGGAGCCTGCTTCCTCCTCTCTCTCCGCCTTCCTCTCTACCTACTTGTGATCTCTCTCTCTCTGTCAAATAAATAAATAAATTATTTTAAAAAAGAAAGAAAGAAATATACTCTACATTATAGGGGCACCTCGTGGCTCAGCTGGTTAAGGGTCTGCCATCAGGGGCGCCTGGGTGGCTCGGTTGGTTAAGCGACTGCCTTCGGCTCAGGTCATGATCCCGGAGACCCGGGATCGAGCCCCACATCGGGCTGCCTGCTCGGCGGGAAGCCTGCTTCTCCCTCTCTCACTCCCCCTGCTTGTGTTCCCTCTCTGGCTGTGTTTCTCTCTGTCAAATAAATAAAAAATCTTTAAAAAAAAAAAAAAAAAAAAAAAGGGTCTGCCATCAATTCAGGTCATGATCTCACGGTCCTGGGATGGAGCCCCGCATCAAGCTCTTTGCTCGCAGGGAGCCTGCTTCTCCTTCTCCTCCCTGCTCGTGCTCTCTCTTTCTCTCAATTAAATAAATAAAATATTTATAAAAATAAGAAGTTTACTCTACATTATAGATGTACTCTGAGAAAATATTTGAATTCTATAATAAAATAAAAACTCCCCAAGTATTCCGATATATATACAAAAATAAAAATCAGGTCAACCACAAATTTCTATTTTCTACCCCAACTATCTGAAAACAGTGGTACAATATCTGCAGTCACTGCAGGAGAAAAGATTGTTATTCAGTAATTTTCTACCCTGTAACATAATCTACATGGGTGAAGAAAACAGAAAGCTGTATTACATAAGAGTTCAGAAAATATATTCATCCTTTTATTTCCTTAAAATCATTTCAGGGGTGCCTGGGTGGCTCAGTCATTAAGTGTCTGCCTTCAGCTCAAGTCATGATCCCAGGACCCTGGGATTAAGTCCCGCATTAGGCTCCCTGCTCAGCAGGAGGCCTGCTTCTCCCTCTCTCACTCCCCCTGCTTGGGTTCCCTCTCTCGCTGTATTTCCCTCTGTCAAATAAATAAATGAAATCTCTAAAAAAAAAAAAAAAAAGAAGAAGAAAATTCAATAAAATCTACAAAAATTCTTTTAGAGTCAATGAATTTAACAGATCACAAAATACAAGATCAACAAAAAAATGTCAAAGATGTTTCCATGTAGCAGCAACAAATAAGAGAAAGGCAAATAGCATACGATTTCACTCATATGTGGAATTTTAGAAACAAGACAAATGAGTAAAGGGAAAAAAAGAGAGAGGGGGAAGCAAACCAAGACACAGACTCTTAACTACAGAGAACAAACTGATGGTGACCAGAGGGGAGGTGGAGAGGGGATGAGAGAAACAGGTGATGGGGATTAAGGAGCGCACTTGTAATAAACCCAGGTTTGTATGGAAGTGTTGAATCAAGATATCGTATACTTGAAACTAATATTACACTGTAATATTAATGAACTGAATTTAAATAAAAACTTTAAAAATCAGAAATTGAATTTTTAAAAATTACTATAGCATCAAAATATAAAATAGGGGGAAATATGACAAAAGATGTACAAGACCTGTATGTAGATTATAAAATGTTTCTTTTTAATTTAATTTTTTTTTTATTTCTTTATTTGTCGGAGAGAGAACACAAGCAGGGGGAGCTGCAGGCAGAGAGAGAAACAGGCTCCCTGCTGAGCAAGGACCCCCCCCCCCCCAGTGCACAATGCTGGGATCACGACCTGAGCCAAAGGCAGATGCTTAACCCACTGAGCCACCCAGGCATCCCAATTATAAAATATTTCTGAGACATATTTTTAAAGCAAATAAATTGATTTATTTAAATGTATACCACATTTATTGTTGAAAACTCAATATTGTTATGATGTCAGTTATCATCAAACTAAACTCAAGATCAAACATAATCCCAATAAAATCCCAGCAAGTTTTTATTGTAAAAATTATCAAGCCAACAATAACATTCATAGGACCTAGTATAGCAAAACAAAAGCATAAAACCTCTTTCAAAAAGAAAGACAAAATTAGAATGTTAACATTACCTGATCCTAAGGCTTATTATAAAGCTAGAACAATCAAAAGAGTGTAGTGTTGGCATAAAGATGGGCAAATACATCAGGGAAACAAAACAGAAAGTCCAGAAATATATTCACACATATGTGGACACCTGATTTTCAACAAGTTGTAAAAGCAAATCAATGGGAAAAGAATAGTCTTTATTTTTTTTTAAGATTATACTTATTTATTTAACAGAGAGGGAGTAACAAAAGAAGGGGGACTTAGAGAGGGAAAAGCAGGCTTCCCACTGAGCAGGGAGCCAATTCAGGGCTTGATCCCAGGACCTTAAATCAGGACCTGAGCCAAAGGCAGATAACCAATGACTGAGCAACCTAGGCACCCTGATTATTCAATATTATTTAAAGATTATTTGGGGTGCCTGGGTGGCTCAGTTGTTAAGCATCTGCCTTCAGTTCGGGTTTGTAATCCCAGGGTCTTAGGGTGGAGCCCCACATAGGGCTCCCTGCTTGGCAGGAGCCTTGCTTCTCCCTCTCCAGCTTCCCCTGCTTGTGTTCCCTCTCTCACTCTCTCTCTCTCTCTGTCAAATAACAAAATAATTTTTTTTTTAAAGGTTGATCAGGTGACTCCTGGGTGGCTCAGCTGGTTAAGAGACAACCTTCAGCTCAGGTCATGATCCCGGAGACGTGGGATCGAGTCCCACATTGGGCTCCCTGCTCGGCAGGAAGCCTGCTTCTCCCTCTCTCACTCCCCCTGCTTGTATTCCCTCTCTAGCTGTGTTTCTCTCTGTCAAATAAATTAAAAATCTTAAAAAAAAAAAAAGACATGTATCCAAAAGTCAAGAGAAATACAAAGAGCAGATACATAGAGATAATATTTCTGCACCTATTAGACAAGCAGTAGCAATTGTAGGTACAATTGTAGTGGTTTCTTCAATTACCAAATATTTATTAAGCTCCTATAATGTATGTTTTTTTATCGTGTTTATAGAGTAAGTGGAGTATTAATATTAGGTCAGCATGTTCTTCCTTACAGCTTCAAAGATGAAATGAAAGGCATTTCAAATGATACTAGTTTTTTATAAAAATTTTCAAAATATAAAATTTTCAAAAATTATTTTTACCATAATCCATTCATAATCACAACCTATTTCAGAATGCCTTGAGGAATCCAGGGCCCTGCCCTCTAAGAGTTTGCCTTCTAAAAAAATAAGTACTTGATACCATCTACTTTCTTTGTGTCCTACATGGTCATTGAACTGAAAAGAAACACCCTAAATATTTGTGGTTAAAGTTTCTGCCAAAGGGAACTTTATTCTAAGATGGTTGTCAACCACAAACCCATAGTTAAGGATTAACCTCTTAAGTCAAATAATACTACTACTAAGTGTCCCTTCAAGTGGTAAAGATTAGTACTCCAGACAAGATTACCCCAGAATTTAAAGCTTGAAAAACAGTACTAAAATTTAAAATTAAGAGGAAATTTTCTTTGAGTTTTAAGGACTGGGCAGAAGTTCAGAATTAGAGCTCTGTTAAAGAGGCACTATTTCTTTTTGAAGTAAGCATTCACGAACATCTCTTGGTAAGCACATCTTTTGTTGGGTTAGGATTGTTCTCTTACCTTAGGTATATGTTTAGGAATAGAAAAGTGTATCGCTTTGGTAAAAAGGAAAATTTCTGATGGTAAATAACATTACAGGAAAATTTTAATATTAAAGGCTATTATTTTAAAGGAACTAATCTTGTCAGAAAGAATAGGTTAATATACACTCAAGTATATTTCTGAAAACTCCTTTTTTTACCATTTTAAGGAACCTAGAGATCTGGATCCAAACTCATTGTGTCCAAGCGAATCTACTTATCTATTTCATTTCTTTTGTGTTGGGGAGCATTAGATTCATTCATTCATTCAGCAGACATTTAGTGGACTCCTTCCAGGTGTCAAACAGCATAAAGCCTGTGGTTAAGAGAAAAGAAGGGAAGACATGAACATGCAGACATGTTCCTGGTCCTTAGGAGTCTACAGACCACTGGGAAAACATACTTAACTAGAATAGGAAAGATTCTTTCATTGTTTCAGTGTCATAGAAGTCTCTAATAGAGGTAGGGCTTAACCTAAGCTTTAAAGACAGTATTACCAGGAATTAGTTATAAGCAAGAGGGGAAGAGGATTCCAAACAAAGATATCACCTTGTGCAAATACTCAGATAGTAGAATGTCAATGGTACTTTCCAAGACAGAAAGACTATGGTTTCATTTCAGCATTTAGGAAGTTGGCATGGGAAGGTAGAAATAAAACCATAAAGATCTGGGTACAGATATAAATATATAACAAACCTAAAATTAGATGGAGGGAGAGGAGACCTCAGAGGGTGTAGAACACAGTTTAAGAAGTTTAGATGTGTGGGGTGCCTGGGTGGCTCAGTCCTTAAGCATCTACCTTCGGCTCAGGTCATGATCCTGGAGTCACAGATCGAGCCCCACATTGAGCCCCACATTAAGCCCCACATCGAGCCCCACATCGGGCCTCCTGCTCAGCAGGAAGCCTGCTTCTCCCTCTCTCACTCCCCCTGCTTGTGTTCCCTCTTTAGCTGTGTTTTTCTCTGTCAAATAAATAAATAAAACCTTTTTTAAAAAAGTTTAGATATGTAATTATTGGCAAAGAGACACACAATGACTTTTAAGCAGGACAATGGAATGATCAAAATTGGGCTTGTTAAATGGGACGCAAACTAAAGTAGTTTTCAGTTCTTTAAGAAGCCCTGCCAAATAGTACTACTTTTCATGGAGTTCTACCAAGTTGAAGGCAAGAAAGGACAAGGGAGACAAGAGAGATCTGGTTCAATCTTCTCACTGCAAAGACATCAGAGGGTTCTCCTTTTATCCGTGTACTGAGTTTGTTGAGTTCACTGATTTTGATCTGATTTTGATTTTGAAAGATTTGACTGCATTTTTTTTTTAAGTTTGAAAACCACTGATGTAAAAGATGAACTGGAAAGAAACTACACTATCATAGGGAAAGTAAAAGATTATTGAGGTATGCCAGGGACCAGATAACAGAACACAAACCAAGATAGTATAAGTGAGTTTGCTACTTGTATTCATATATTAGAATGTTGTGAAACAAATAAAACCCAAAATGCACAGTACTTGTGGTGTGCATCCACTTGGAACAGAAAGAACTTTTGAGCCCTTCCTCATTCTCCAACAGGATCTACAACAAGATCAAAAGTTAGGTATACGCTATTCCACTGCACAGATAAAGCAATAAACAACTCTTAAATGACTCTCCAAAGGAAAAGTAATTTTTATGGTGATTTTAAACTGAAGAGCTAAATCAAAACTTGTATCTTATTGAAGCATAATTAACATAGAGTGTTATATTAGTTCCAGGTATACAATAGAGTGATTAAACACTTCTATACACTACTCGGTGCTTATCATGGTAAGTGTACTCTTTTTTTTAAGATTTTATTCATTTATTTGACAGAGAGATCACAAGTAGGCAGAGAGGCAGGGAGAGAGGTGGGGGAAGCAGGCTCCCTGCTGAGCAGACAGCCCCATGTGGGGCTGATCCCAGGACCCTGAGATCATGACCTGAGCTGAAGGCAGAGGCTTTAACCCACTGAGCCACCCAGGCGCCCATGGTAAGTGTACCCTTAATCCCTTTTCCCCAATGACCTCCCCTCTTGTTCTCTATAGTTAGGAGTCTTTTCTTTTTCTTTGTTGTTCATTTGTTTTGTTTCTTAAAGTTGACATATGAGTAAAAATATCACTCGTATTTGTTTTTTCACTTAGCATAATACCCCCTAGGTCCATCCAAGTTTTTGCAAATAGCAAAATTTAATCTTTTTTATGGCTGAGTATATGTGTATCACATGTCCTTTGTCCATTCATCTATGAACAGACACTTTGGTTGCTTCCATATCTTGGTCATTGTAAACAATACTGCAATAAGCATAAGAGTGAGTATAACACTGTGTGTTAATTTTATTTCAGCAACAAAAAAAAAGAAACAAAAACAAACAAAACAAAAAAACTGAAAGACTCTTACAAAGTAATTTGTTTGCAAACTCTTTCTATATTTCTGACATTTTCCAACCATGTATATTATTGTTTTCCAAATGACATTATTTAAACACTATGACCTATAAATATGGTCATTTCGTAAGGCTCACTGGTGATAGCAAATTTATATGTAGCAATAAAACAGTAATATTTATATACTTTGCATTTCATTTGATTTTTAACACTTTAATTTTTGAATCTTTAAAAACAATTTACGTTGAATAGAAAGATTGATTTCTTTCTGAATATATCTCACAGATTTTTTTAAAGATTTTATTTATTTATTTGAGAGACAGTGGGAGAGAGCATGAAGGGGGATGCAAGGAAAGGGAGAAGTAGGCTCCTCACTGAGTAGGAAGTTGGATGCGGGGCTCAATCCCAGGACCCTGAGATCGTGAACTGAGCTGATGGCAGACACTTAACTGACTGAGCCACATAGGTGTCCCTACCTTACATAGATTTCAATAATATTTAACTAAATAAATGTATTGGTGATAACTACAAAAACAAACAAACAACTATGAGCTTTTGATGTCAGTTAGAATTCCGTGCTAAATGGTCATTTTTATTGAGTTGATACAAATCAATTTCCTGATTTTATTCCTAACCAAGAAAATAAGAGAACAAAACAGTTTATATTTTATATAGGTATTGACACATGCTTAGAAAAGGCATTTATTCCATGTATAATGTGGTTGCTTTTGTCTGTACAAAGACCCCAGACTTGTTTAAATGAAAAAGTCACACATCCATTTTATGTCAATAAAACACATGCAATATTCCATTTTGGACTCCACCTGAATTCAGCAACTCCACATGATCTTTTTTTTTAAAGAGAGTATTACTTCAAGTGTATTATTTCTTCTTTGTGCTTACATACCACCACACTGATCTGCATGAACAACCACTGATATTAAAGAATTCAAATGAAAACTGCAATTTCTCCAAAAGCTCTGCTTAACTTTAACAACTTCTTTATGAAGCATGACATACATCTACAATACTGCAGAAATCCTAAGTGTAGAGCACTATGAATTTTCATGATGTGTACACATTCATGTAACTACTGTCCAAACCAAGAAATAAAATATTCTCATGTTCCCCTTTCTTTTTTTTAAAGATATTATTTATTTATTTGAGAGGGAGAGAGAGAGTACATACAAGAGCAGGGGGAAAGAGAAGCAGATTCTCCGATGATCAGGGAGCCCGATATGGGGCTCGATCCCAGGACCCTGGGATCATGACCTGAGCCAAAGGCAGATGCTTAACCGACTGAGCCACCCAGGCCCCCTCCCCTTTCCAGTTATAACACATCACTCCTCCTCAGAGGTTACCACTAGCCTGAATTCTAAAATGATAAGTTATTTCTGCCTATTTTATATGTACATAACCAAAGTCACATGGTATGTACTATATTCTGTCTGGATTTTTTTCTCTTGATTTGATATTTATAAGATTTACCCATTAATTTATTTTTATGGCTGAATATAATGCACCATATGTATATACCACAATTTATTTTTCCATTCTTTAATTAATGGGTATTTGAGTTTTTCCCCAATTTTGGTCATTATGAAGAATGCCTCTGTGAACACTTTCATACATGTCGTATGTTCTGTAAGTACATTTGCATTTTGGTTAGGGGTGGAATTGTTAGGGCATAAGATGTAAATGTATTTGATATTAGTAGATCTTGCCAAATAGTTCTCCAAGATGAATGTACCAGTGTATGCTCCTGTTACTAATGTATGAGATTGAGGAGTCAAGGGAAGATGGAAGAGTTGGAGGAGCTGAAGTTTACCTCATCTCATGGACACACCTAAAGAAGAGTCATATCACTGCAACTAACCTGGAAAACAACCCAAAGGCTAGCAGATCGCATTTTCCATGGTTAATCATAGAGGGGAGACCACATTAGAAAGGGTATGAGGGACAAAAGGAGTAGAGACATGGTCCAGAGCCAAAATCCTGGTGAGATGAACGACAAATGGAAGAGCATGACAAGCATCATGGGAGAGGAGCAGACCCCATACCTAGACACCCCAGACACAAGAAACCTACACTGGGAAAACAAGTCCTTATAACATTTGGCTTTTAAAACCAGTGGGGCTTAACTTTTCAAGCATTTACAATCAATGTGGCTTACCTCCCAGTACTTTAAAGTTCTATAGCTTAGTGCTGGGAGACGCAGAGGATAATAGTAAACTGACTCCTTGCCCTTAAAGAGATAGTATAACAAACAATCCTACCAATATACAGCATAGAAGTAGCAGATTGAAAAGCACCTGGAGTATCCATGAAGGAGATTTATTTACTAATCTTAGAACATGTGTTGGAGGTTCAGGGATCTTTAAGGGACTTCTCCAAGAACAAAAGAGCTGGTGGGTGCTATTTCCTCCCCAGTTCCAACTTAGATAGCTAGACAGTTGCTGGAACCAGCTTGAATAACAACCACCTACCTTGCTAATCCTGCTCTTGGGTTTGTTTATGGATCTGCCCCCATCCAATTCGAGTCACCTGGCAGGAGTCACTCTAAAGCAGCTCCTGCCAGTCACATCTTATAAGCAGCCCCAGCAGAGACTAATGCCACTCCAAAGTGGCTTCTGCCTTAGGGAAATGGGAAGGTAACTCATATCAGTTCAAAAGTAGCCCCAGAAGATGGACTAGGGGCAGACATCTTATCTGAATGCTGGCTCTGCCCATCAACAAAAACCTCTAAGGAGAAAATGCAGAGGGAGTGATCTGAAATTCAGTGTAACTGAAGTCCCAGCAAATGGGTCAAGGTTAGGCATCTGGTCTGACTGCTGATATCACCCATCTTCAAGTCCACAGCAACCACATACTGGCCCCTTCACAACACAGGGCCCAAACCCCGTCCACAACAGGCATAGTGGGCCATTGCAGTTAACTAGACTGAAGGCAAAAGCAGCCCAGAAACAAAAGCAGGATGCACTTAATACACATAGAAGACATTCCTGAAGCACCTGGTTCTGGAAAATAGGGGACATTACACTACATGGTACCACAGACCTCTTCCTCATAAGGCTAATACTTTGAAGATCAGGAGATGTAGCTGACTTTCCTAATACATAGAAACAAACATGGAGAGTCAGACAAAATGAAGAGACAGAAGAATAGGTCCCAAATGAAAAAGCAGGACAAAACCATAGCAAAAGAAGTAAGGGAAATGGATACAAGCAATATGCCTGATAGGTAATTCAAAGTAATGGTCATAAACATACTCACTGGAATTGAGAAAAGAGTGGAGGATCTCAGTGAGACCTTCAACAAAGATATGGAAAATATAAATAACTAATTACTGGAGAGAATAAATACTAGATTAAAGGAAGCAAAAGAAGATCATTGACCTGGAAGACAGAGTAAAGGAAAGAAATCAAGCCAAACAGCAAAAAGAAAAATGAATGATAAAAATAATGAAAAGAGTTTAAGGGAACTCAGTAATATCATCAAGTATAACATTATTCACATTATAAGAATCCCAGAAGGAGAAGAGAGAAAAGGGGACAGAAAGTTTATTTGAAGACATAATACCTGAAAACTTCCTGAATCTGGTCAAGGAAACAGAAATCCACATCCAGGAAGCACAAAGAGCCTCAACAAAATCAACCCAAGGGAATTCACACAAGACGCATAGCAATTAAAATGGCAAAAAAAACCTAAGATGTGGGTGGAGCTAGAGAATATTGTGCTAAATGAAAAAGTCAGGCAAAGAAAGACACATAACATGTGATTTCACTCGTATATGGAATTTAAGAAACAAAACAAATGATCATAGGGTGAAAAAAAAAAGAGAGAAGAAAACCAAGAAACAGACATTTAACTATGGAGAACAAACTGATGGTTCCCAGATGGGAGGTGTATAGGGGGATAGGTTAAATAGATTATAGGGATTAAGGAGGGCACTTGTTCTAATGAGAACCTGGTGTTTTATGTAGGTGTTGAATCACTATATTGTACACTGAAACTAACATTACACTGTATGCTAGCTAACTGGAATTTAAATAAAAACAAAAGTCAAAAGCCTCCATGAAAATAAGATAAAAGTCAGTGAAGGACTATAGTAATAAAAATCACATACAATTTCAAAAAAAAAAAAACCAAAAAACAAAAACTGTAACAAATGGTAAAGAAGGACACTACATTGTCATAAAGGAAACAATCCAACAAGACGTAACAGTCATAACTTTCTGCATTCAACATGGGAATACCCAAATACATAAAACAACTATTAAGAGACATAAAGGAAGAAACTGACAGTAATACAATAAGAATAGTATACTGTACCCCACTTACATTAATGGATAGGTCATCCAGGTAGAAAATCAATAAGGAAACGGTGGTTTGACTGACACATTGGACCAGATGGATCTAACAGATATATTCAGAACACTCTATTCCAAAACAGCAGAGTATACATTCTTTTCAAGTGCACATGGAACACTATCCAGAATAGATTGCATGTTAGACCACAAAGAAAGTCTCAAAAAATTAAAAAATATTGATATCATGGGACACCTGGCTGGCTCAGTCAGTGGAGCATGTGACTCTTGATCTGAGGGTTGCAGGTTTGAGCCCCACATTGGGTATAGAGGTTACCTAAAAATAAAATCTTTTTTAAAATACTGAAATCATATCATGCATCTTTTCTGACTAACAGCATGAAACTAGGACTCAATCACAGGAAAAAAATCTGTAAAGAACACAAATACATGGAGGTTAAATAACATGCTACTAAACAATGAATGGGTCAACCAAGAAATCAAAGAGGAAATTTAAAGAATACATGAAGAAAAATGAAAATGAAAACACAACAGTCCAACATCTTTGGGATGCAGCAAAAAAGCTGTTCTCAGAAGGAGGATTATAGCAATACAGTTTTACCGCAAGAAGCAAGAAAAAAGCTCAAATAAACAACTTAATCTTATACCTAAAGGAGCTGGGAAAAGAATAAAGCCCAAAGCCAGTAGAAGGAAGGAAATAATATAGATTAGAGTAGAAATAAATGAAATAGAGTCTAAAATAACAATCAAACAGATCAATAAACCCAGGAGTTGGTTCCTTGAAAAGATGAACAAGATTAATAAAACTTCAGCCAGATTCATAAAAAAAAATAAGAGAGAGAGAAAATGAGAAAGAGCTCAAATAAAAACAAAAACAAAGAAAGAGTATAACAATTGATACTACATAACATGAGTTATAACATGGGTTATAATCCAAATACAGATTATAAGAGAATACTATGGAAAATTATATGCCAACAAACTGGACAGCTTAGAAGAAATGGATAAGTTCCTAGAAACATATAACCTCCCAAAACTTAATCAGGAAGAAACAGAACATTTAAATAGACCAATTACTAGTAATGAAACTGAACTGGTAATAAAACAAAACAAAACAAAACAAAAAAACTTTCAACAAAGTCCAGGACCAGAAGGCTTCACAGGTAAATTCTACTAAACATTTAAAGAGTTAACGCCTGTTCTTCTCAAACTATTCCAAAAAATAGAAGAGGACGGAAAGGACCAAATGCATTCTTTGAGGCCAGCATTACCCAGATACCAACATCAGATAAAGACACTGCAAGAAAAGAGAAGTATAGACCAATACCTCTGATGAACATGGATGCAAAAAATCCTCAACAAAATATCAGCAACCGGAATCCAACACTACAAAAATAATTCACCACAATCAAAGATGCTAAAAAAATGTGGTGGGGGGGGCAGGGACAGAACATCAGATAACATGTAACTGGAACTTCAGGAAAGAAAAACTAGTTAAAAATTAATGAACTTCCCTTACATCCCTGAAATAAATCCCACTTGATCAAAGTGATTGATTTTTTTTTGTCAAGCTTTAAGTCTTGGAATAAACCCAACTTGGTAATTATATATTATTTTTTTCATACATCATTAGATTCTAGTTTTAGTATTTCTTTCAGTATTGTTGCATATACTTATGTATGAAAATTGTCCTCTAATTTTTCTTTCAGTTGGGAGACAATTCTCATTCCTACAGTCCTGGGCTTCTGAGTGAAGGGTATGTTGGAGCTTCAGAAAGCCTTGGAAGCTAGACACAAAGTCTCCCTTAAGAAAGTTTTGGAAATGAAACTTTCTGGAGAAGCTCAAGAGTAGTAAAGGTAAATGTCTCTTCTTCCTTTCTACTCTGGATATTTTCCACTGAAAGACATTCTGTTTCACTTATCCTCCATTCAGCCATGTGAAAATTTGTGTTAAACCCATCTGTGGATATTTTATTAGCTGTCTGCAAACCAATTCAAACCCTAGCTAAAATTTTCCTGGATCAATTTCTCAAAGTTCCCTGGGATACCTCGTGTGTGTTCATTAAATTTCCATGTGATCTTCCGTCACTCCCTGCTTCTTTATGCTAAGTTCTCAAGAGACTATTCTTTGCCAGGGCTACTAAAGTCATGCTAAGGAAAATGTGCCCAACAAGGAAGAACTGGGTATGATCATGAACAAGTGGTGACCCCTCTGTTGGCAAGGCTGCTGGCATAAAAGCTATTGTATTTGCCAGTGCTGAGTTGTGTTTTCAAAATCCTCTGGATATTTTAGTGAATTCTCTTTTTATTTTTTTAAAGATTTTAATTATTTATTTATTTATTTGACAGAGAGAAACACAGCAAGAGAGGGAACACAAGGAGAGGGAATGAGAAGGAAGAAGCAGGTCTCCCACAAAGCAGGGAGCCCAATGTGGGGCTCGATCCCAGGACCCAGAAATCATGACCTGAGCCGAAAGCAGATGCTTAATGACTGAGCCACCAAAGCGCCCTGTGAATTCTCTTTTTAATTTTAACTGTTATAGTATAACTCTCTCATCCTAGAACTTGTGGCTTGGTCCCTACAAATAGACCAGAGAATAAACCAAATGACATCATTTTCTATTTTCCAACTAAAATAAGTGATCATTCCTGACATATGTCTGTACATGAATGTGTGTATATCTAACTCGGTAATTTAGGTAAGAAAAGTAATAAAATCTCCTTAAGTTCTAAGCAAGTCTTATAGTCCACTTAACTTCCTGCATAGCCAGCAAAAAGATGACATGAATTGCTAATGGAATAAGAGTCATGTCTTGAGGAGGAGTAAGATGGCAGAGGAGTAGCAGACCTAAATTTTGTCTGGAACCAGGAATTCGGCTATATAGGTTTCAAACCATTCTGAACACCTACAAAATCAAAGGAGATCAAAGAGAAGAATAGTAGCAATTCTATGAACAAAAAAGCAACCACTTTCTGGAAGATAGTACATAAGGAGAAGGGAATCTGAGGCAATATATGGGAAGATAGATAATGGTGGTGGTGGAGGGGGCATGGGAGGCCGGCTCCCGGAAAGTGGTAGAGCAATGGAGCACAGAATCAGAACTTTTAGAAGTCTTCTCCACTGAGGGATGTTGCTCCAGAGGCTAAGCAGGGGGTGGAACCCTCGCTGGGACAGTGTGGTCTCAGGACCTGCAGGTTCACAAAAGGACCCAGGGTGCATGAGTGCGGCAGAGCTCCCACATATTGGATGGAGAAGGCCTGCTGCAAAGACTGACCGAGGAGTAGGCTCCTAGCTTGTGGTTATCTTAAACCATCCAAGGCTGAGTCAGGCCACCACTCTTCGAGCAGGGTCCCCACAAATGGCAGATCCAAGGAGACCCCCTCCTTTCTCCCTTAGGAGGAGTGACAAAGGAGTGTGTTATGGGAATCTGCCAGCTTTGGACACTCCAAATGGGGCCGAGCACCAGACATAGAGATGCTCCATCACAGGCTGGTGAGGACAGAGTGTGGCCAGAGACCAAGGAGACAGGCGTAACTGACTACTTTTTTCTGGGAGTGAACTGAGGAGGGGGTCCCTAAGCTCTCCACTCCTCAGGGCTGGAGACTGGGAGGTGGCCATCTTCATTCTGTCCTTCAAATATATATGGAAAGCGTTCAGAGAACAAAAACTCCTGAGAGAGCGAACCCAAGCAGATCACTTAGCCTGGTCCCTGGCAAGGGTGGGGCAGTTCTGCCTAGGGCAGAGACACTTGAGAATCAATATAGCAGTCCCCTCCCCCAGAAGATCAGAGTGATCTCTGACCAAGTTTACAGATCAATGCGAATGGCAAAACACCAGTGTGAGGGGAATATGGCACATAGAATTCATGGCTTTCTTCCCATGATTCTTTAGCCTTTAAAAGTTAAATGTTTTTAAGTTTTGTTATTTTTTTCTTTTTCTTCTAATTTTTCTCTTTCCTATTTTAACTATTTTATCTTATCAATACTTTTTTAAAAATCTTTTTAAATTTTCATTTTTATAGTCATGTTCTATCCCTTTGTTGTACTTTAACCTTAGTTTTTGTATACATATAAGTTTTTCTTTCTTTAAAATTTTGGGATACAGTTTCTTCTAAGACACCAAAATATACCCTAAATCTAGCATATGGCTTTGTTCTAGTCTCCAGCCTAATCACATTCTCTCCTTTTAATTTTCTTTCTTCAAGCAACTCTTACTTACCAATTTCTTTTTTAAAATCTTTAATTTTCATCTTTAAATTCATATTCCATCCCTTCATCATGTTTATGTATATATGATATATGATATACATAAACATGATGAAGGGATGGAATATGAATATAAGGGCTTTTTTCTATCTTTAAAATTTGGGGAGGCAGTTTCTTCTAACAGACCAAAATATACCCAAAATCAAGTGTGTGGTTCTGTTCTATCATATTTTTTTTCTCCTTCATCTCCCCCCAGTTTCAGCTGTCTTCTGATTTGGTTAGTGTATATTTTTTTTTCAGGGGTCATTGTTGTCTCTTTAGCATTTTGTTCTCTCATTTATCTATTCTCCTCTGGAAAAAAATGACAAGACAGAAAAGCTCACCCCCCAAAAAAGAACATGAGGCAGTACCAACTGCTATGGACCAAATCGATACAGATGTTAGTAAGATGTCAGAACTAGAGTTTAGAATGATGACTATAAAGATGCTATCTTGACTTGAAAAAGGCATGGAAGATCCTAGAGAATCTCTTTCTGGAGAAATAAAATCTCTTTTTGGAGAAATAAAAGAACTAAAGTCTAACCAAGTAGAAATCAAAAAAGCTATTAATGAGGTGCAATAAAAAAATGGAGGCTCTTACTGCTAGGATCAATGATGCAGAAAGAGAATTAGTGATATAGAAGACTAAATGATGGAGAATAAAGATGCTGGAAAAGAGAGTGATAAACAACTACTGGATCACAAGGGGAGAATTCAAGAGATAAGTGATACCATAAGATGAAAAATTTTAGAATAATTGGGATCCCAGAAGAAGAAGAAAGAGAGAGGGGGGCATAGGTATACTGGAAAAAATTATAGCAGAGAACATCCTTAATTAGGGGAAGGAAAGAAGCATCAAAATCCAGGAGGCACAGAGTATCTCCCCAAAATCAATAAAAATAGGACAACACCCCATCATCTAACAGTAAAACTTATAAGTCTCAGAGACAAAGAGAAAATCCTGAAAGCAGCTCAGGACAAGGAGTCTGTAACCTACAGTGGTAGAAATATTAGGTTGGCAGCAGATCTATACATAGAGACCTGGCAGGCCAGAAAGGACTGCCATGATATATTCAGAGCACTAAACAAGAAAAATATGCAGCCAAGAATACTATTTCCAGCCGGACTTTCATTGAAAACAGAAGAAATAAAAATCTTCCAGGACAAACAAAAACTAAAAGAATTTGCAAACACCAAACCAGCCCTACAAGAAATACTGAAAGGGGTCCTCTAAGCAGAGAGAGCCTAAAACTAACAGGCCAGAAAGGAGCAGAGACAATACACAAGACCAGTCACCTTACAGGCAATACAATGGCACTGAATTCATATATTTCAATAGTTACCCTGAAATGTAAATGGGCTAAATGATCCAACCAAAAGACACAGGGTACCAGAATGAGTAATAATATTATTGATATGTTGTCTGCAAGAAACTCATTTTAGACCCAACAACACCTCTAGATTTAAAGTGAGGGGTGGAAAACCATTTACCATGCTAACAGACATAAAAAAAAAAAAAAAGCTGGGGTGGCAATTCTTATATCAGACAAATGAGATTTTAAGCCAAAGAGTACAATAAGATATGAGGAAGGACTCTATATCATACTTAAAAAGTCTGTCGAACAAGAAGAGCTAACAGTTTTAAATATCTATGTGCCTAACATGGAACCAGCCAACTATATAAACCAATTAATAAAAAAATCAAAGAAACACATTGACAATAACAGAATAATAGCAGAGGACTTTAACACCCCCATTACTGAAATGGACAGATCATCTAAGCAAAAGATCAACAAGGAAATAAAGGCTTTAAATGATATAGCCATGTGGCTGCTTGGCCATTTTCTCTTGTAGTATGATAGTTTCCATGACAAATCATGACTCAGGGCATCATCTAGCTAGTAAGAGTCATAGAAAACAAGAATAGCACAGCAACAGTTTCAAAATTAGTCAAAGTTTCAAGAAATTAGATCCAAATATTTTGAAAATTATTGAATAATTTAAGAGTTGTACATCAATTTAAATCACTTGTTAAGCAGTATTATATTTTATATTAGTATTTATTTAGAAAAAAACAGTAAGACATTTTAAAGTTTTGATCTATATACTAATTTATATCATACTAATAATTAAATATAGTAATTTTCACTCCTAGATCCAACCATAAAAGTGAAAAAAACATGAAGTACTCAAAAGGTTAAAATTCATTAAGTTCACCCCTATTTTACCCAGTTATCATTTAAGAAACAGTAATAATCACAATAAAATTAACCAAATACTTGAGATGTCAGTATAATCCACTTAAGTCTTTTCCCCATGAAAGTTTTCCTTTAGGTGATAAGATGTAATAAACAGGTCTGTAATCTTACATAATCTTAGGTAATGCCAAGTACACATATTCTATAAACCCAAGGATAATCCCAGATTAAAATTTTGTAGCACGTTGAAAACTTGGAAGTAATGGCCATAATTGCCAAACTGTGGAAAGAGCCAAGGTGCCCATCAACAGATGAATGGATTAAGAAGATGTGGTACATATATACAATGGAGTACTATGCCTCCATCAGAAAGGATAAATATCCAACTTTTGTAGCAACATGGACTGGACTGGAAGAGATTATGCTGAGTGAAATAAGCCAAGAAGAGAAAGTCAAGTATCGCATGGTTTCACTTACTTGCGGTGCATGAGGGGTAAACTGGAGGACAATGGGAGAAGGAAAGTAAATGGGAACTAGGGTAATCTAGGGAGGGAAATGAAACAACAGAGACTTTGAACACAGAAACAAACTGAGGGACTTGGAGGGAGAGGGGAGAAGGGATGGGAGAGCCTGGTGGTGGGTACTGGGGACACCTAAAGCGTGGAGCACTGGGTGTGAGGAATGGGGAATGAATCTTGGAACACTGGATAAAAAAAAAATCTTTAGTAACAATAAAAAAAAAGAAAGAAAAAAAAGAAAACTTGGAAGTCACACATGTTTATCAGTAAATTTATTATAATATATAACAAAACTTCCTAGAATTTCAAAATGTGTAGTATGTATATATTAAGAAAAGATTAACTGCTAAAGTTCATGAGGAGGCTAGAGAGATCTTTCCCTTTATACTTCTATTTTCTTTTTCTTTTTTTTCTTTTTAAAGATTTTATTTTTTTATTTGACAGAGAGAAACACAGTGAGAGAGGGAACACAAGCAAGGGGAGTGAGAGAGGGAGAAGCAGACTTTCCGCCGAGCAGGGAGCCCGATGTGGGGCTCGATGTGGGGCTCGATCCCGGGTCTCGGGGATCATGACCTGAGCCGAAGGCAGTCGCTCAACCAACTGAGCCACCCAGGCACCTCTTTCATGTCTTAATATGGATTCATGTTTTAAAATTATTATTTTTCATAGGAAATATACAAATGAGATACAATTTGTGAATTTGCTGATTAATTGTAGGACACTGTGCTCCACATACAAAAGTCTGCCACCATGGCTAGAAATTACTTTCTGGAAGATGGCTTTACCAATTTGAGCTATTACAACTCATCTGACATTAAGGTGGGTTATTTTCAATAGTTCTCTACTACTACCGCTACTACTACTACTACTACTACTCCTCCTCTCTCTGTCTCTGTCTCTCTCTCTCTCTCTTTCTCTCACACACACACACACACACACACACACACACACACACACACACACACACACA